>APFE030151747.1:0-18419 GCA_000404065.3 Pinus taeda
GGCAAGATGATTATGAGCCACTTCATGCCAGCCGTGATGCAGCCACAGTCAGCTGCAGACTACATCAGGACCAACCTTGAGGTCCTTGCCAAGGACATCCACCTAATGGATCAGATAGAATTACATAAGCAAACGGGTGAGATGGTATATGCCTCCTTGGCAGATAAAACATTGGTGATTTACAAGCTAGAAAATAGCCTAAATAATACAACTGCCCAACTTGAGTTGGAGAGACCATCCTCTCAAGCAAAGGACAATATAATCAAAGCTTTGGACGACATCATAATAGAGCTTGGGCATGATCCCAAGGATGTCAAAGCTGTGCAGGAACTGTTGAAACTAAGGGATGCAGATATGGCATCATTAAAGAAGATGATCAAGATCCCAGCAACTCTTCATCCCCAAACTGAAGAAGTTTCCGAGCTGAGACATGACAAGGATGCAGAAACTATGCTGGTGTCACTATATAAACAGCTGATCCTAACACAAGAAAAGTTGGGAGAATTAGAGGCTGCACTGCAGGCAGCATTGCAACAAAAAGAGGCAGGCCAAACTTCTTAGCCCCCTCCAGAAATAATCAATCTGTAAGAAGCTCCTCAAACCACTGCCCCTCCCATTCAACAGACTGAGAAAACAACACCCTCTACCTCAGCACCAACAACAGAGCAGGCTCAAAGTCTTGATATGCAGAAACTCAAGAATGAAATTCAGGTCTTGGAGGCCCAAATGACAGAGTTGAATCAAGCCAAAGAGACTTTGGCTAAGCTCAATGAAAGATATGATAAATCCAAGCAGAATGTAGCTGAGAAACAAAGAGAGATAAAGGCTCTCAAAAGGAGGATAAATGAGCTGGAGAAAGAGCTCACACTTGATAAAGTAACAGCTGAGCTCAAGACAGTCCTATGGGCCAATATTCGCCAATCCATCACTGACCAGTGGCAATATATTGAGATTATTCATGAGCAGATGGGGCTCATTCGAAAAGCACATAGGGAAATCCAAAGAGCAAGGGCATCTCTGGGCAATATGCCTGAGGCTGCCAACAGAATGATCAATGTGCTTAATCATAGAACAAGTTCTCAGCTGGCCACAATGGGAATTTTCAACAGGACTGAGACCATTTCGATAGTCAAAAGGGTCCTGACACTAAGAACCCTGGTACAGACATTAGAGAGAAGAAGCCAGGATATGCAGACAGAGATTAATAAATTCATGGACAAATTTGTAGCATTGCAGAACAGAGGTCTTCCTAACTTAATGAGCAGTGCAGGAAGACTACTTTCCCATGAAAATTATGCCAAGAGGGTCAACACCTTTGCTGCAAATCAGATTCCAGAAAAGCCCAACACTTCAGAAGAATCAGGGCCAGTATCAGGGCAAAATCTCTACAACAGGGTAGAGAACTTATTTTTTATCATGAATGAAATCAATCATTTGTTTGATGTGCCTCCGAATTTCTATAAATATACAGAGGCGGATGAGACTATAGAGGCAATTTTAAGACATAAATTGCCCACACAGGAAGTCTGGACTGGATTGATACAATTAATACTGTCAAACCAGAGCCTGTAATCAAGTTTTTTCCATTGAAATATGTAAGTTGTCATGCACAGGAAAATTTTGATATATCAGCATGTATGGAGAAAAAGAGGCTGAGCCAACTCAGCGAAACTATTCGGCCACCACAACAGCACTGACAGTCACAGGTGACAGGGCCGAAAAGCTACAGGAGGGCAGAGCTGCAAAGACACGTCATTCATCATTTATAACAAAGCGTTCAACCGACTCAATGACCTCCAAAGGTCAAGAAGTCTTCCGACAGAATTAAAGAGCATTCATGTTGTATTGAACGCTGCAATGACTTCTTATCTGCTATTTCCTGTACGAGTTGGTGAAGATATTTATTTCTCAGATGACTCAATGCCTGAGATATTTTGTAGGAAACATTTGTATATATTCCCCCTCGCATGAGTTTGCAGATGGTTGTTGATTTCTCTTCTAGAGTTCTTTTGCTGTAAATTCTTAGAGAAGTAATACAAAAGCCGATGGAATTTCCAAAGCTCTGTGTTGTTTGATGCATTGTGGTGTTTAACTGAATGTTACAGGATTCTTGCGTACTTCATGGCACAATAATTTTTCCCTAAAACTCTTCGTTATGTGTTTTGTTATCTTTTCATATCTCTTTCATGCTTCTGTGCTTTACAATTAGTGGCAAGGAAAAATAATAGTTCCAGGATTTAATCACAGATTACCCTGAACTCAATCTAAGCGATTATAAATGTTTTCTTCAGTTATAGTAATAAAGGTGTAATTCTTAATTGTTGCCCTTTCACACTATATCGTTCACAATGATTATTGTTTCAGGAATTCAAGTTTGCTCTTGAGGAATATATCTCTTTCCCACAACCCAGCTTAGTGGAAAATTCTTAATTGCTTTTCACTGGTTATTTACATTTCACCATCATAATTTCAAGTTTGTTTTATGAAGTATTCAAATGGCCCTCTAATTTCAGCTGCTCAACTCAAGATTTCAAAAACCAGTAGCCACAGACTCCATTGCCCAATGGACTAACATTATCTGCAGATTTCCACTTTAGATACAGAAAGACATCCTTTCAACCCAACATAAACCAAAACCCTTACTTCATAACTAGCCTAAAATCTCCACAGAATAGAGACAAACCTTAAAGAGAGAGCCCTCTCTGATTACAGTTGGGCTAGAAGCTGTAATCCAAAGATTGGTTAGTGGTTACCCCGGCCATATTCCCTCCCAGCAAGGGAACAAACTGGGTGTTAACAGGTCCAACACTGTCAACATTTCTGGCGCTAGAAGGAGGGCCTAATGAAAAGCTATGTCCTGTCATCTAGTTTTGAACCTTTGCATATCTTTCATGGAGTCTTGCACTCTTCTTCCCCCGAGGTTTTTTTCAAATCGTGAAGATGTCTACATATCAGGATAGCTTTTTGATGTCTTGTCCACTCACACGTATGAAAATGAAGGCGAATTGGCATGGCCTGAGCACTTACATAAATTTTGTTTCATGATTGATGAGGAAGATGAATTTTCTGACAAACAGGGCATTTTTCGGCTTGCATACACATTTTTTGAATCTCCATTTCGTTGGGTGCTCAGCCTACTGGCTCACACCATGCACTCACTTGAGCACTTTTGTGATCTCATTGAAGACACGTTCTATCATTTTGATCTAGACTATCTTGACCGGAAACTGTTATAACAATGGAGGGTTTTGCATGAATCCGTTATTGATTTTTGGCAGTGCTTCCGAGACTTGCAGTTTCAAGCTCTGAAGAGCCAGATGAAATTTGCTTATCTTTGGGATCTGTTTGAGTATTTCCTTCAGAAATCTAGCCATCCCAAGAGGAAGCTTGATATCAAGCCTCACTCAACATTCTTCATTGATGGAACTGTGCAATCTTATGTGGGAGCAGACACTGTCTCAACTTACTGTCTGCCTTCCTCTCATTCAGTAGCTCCACCACTCCCAACTGATGTTGAGGATCATGCTCACACACTTGTTCATCCTTCACCCTCTCCCAATATCACTCCACTCAATTTTCGCACTGATTTGGTTATGAGTCCTTCGAGTTCTCATATGCATTTTTTTTTTATCTCCGTCTTCACACTCAGTTGTTCCTCCGAAATGATGTTGTCTTGTGTTCATCCATTCCAGACTCCCCACTTGTTTTGAACGAGGAACAACCCACTGATGGAGTCGGTGTTGCACAACCAACATGCATTGTCATTTAGGAAGAGTATGAGTGGGAGCTTGAACATCAACACTCGGTGAAGCATGACTCCCTTTTGTCTGACCCCCCTCTGTTCTTTCCTAACCTATTTGGTGAACTTGCCATCCATGATTTTTCATGTGTATCTTCATCCACAGATGCACCCATTGTTGATCACTCGTAGGACTCACAAGATGTTAGTCCATCATTCAACAATGAAGAGGATAAGTTACTCGTTGAAAATCCACTTGATCCTTCATCTATCTTTTGTAGAGAATATTGTGAACAACTAGAGCTGAATTTTGGGAAACTGAAAGAGGTTTATCACAATAACTTACGTATCTACAATAACCTCTTTCACTTTTTACATATCTATCTTGGATTGAGATATACAAAGGTATCACTGTACCCTAATTTTGTAGAATTTATGGGGCATAATGCACAAAGGAATGAGGTAGTTAGTGACTTGGAAGCCTCATCATCAATTAAGAGTTGCTATCAAATTTGACTTTATCTTATTTGTCACCCTCAACCCATAAATATAGTTCCAAATAGATTCATTAGTTTTGAATTTCCTTTATTTAAGCTCTATTAATGTAAAACTGTTTGAGATATTTGTAAAACCAACCTTGATATTTTTTCAAGATATTTCAGTTTACAATTTGTATAAATAATTCTTCATTTGAAGTATTTGGGGTGGATTCTTAGACATTTCTATAGACTTCTTGGTCAAAAGATTGTAAAGCCATTGGAGCAATGACTGAACCAGCAAGCTGGATTGATAAATAAAGACCAGATATTTCAAAGGATTCATGTGTTGAGCGAAGTGTAGACAAGTATTTTCTCACATTTTTTTTATCTTCTTTAAATTCTTCCATTATCTTTATCTAAATATGAATGCTATAACATGGAATAATATTTAAGAGTTTTCTTAATTGCACTCTGTTTTAACTGTTCTGCATTTCAATGTTTTCAACTCAAATCTAAGTTAAGGAATTCTTAATTTCTGCTTAGTTTAGGTTATCTCTCTTTAATCTATAGCAAAGGATTCTTAATTGCCCTTTGTTTCTAATTACCTCCTTTTCCTCATTTAAATCCTAGTCTGAGAATTCTCAATTGCTCTCTCACCCTGGTTCAAACCATTTCATCCCTCTGCTCTAAAGACCTACACTTTATTTAGCTATCTTGCCCTTTGAACATTCCCTTTAGTGAGTTAATCCTAGCTTTGTTGCCCTTCAGTTGACTCCAAATCCGAATGGTCCAAAGACATCATTCTATCCATTTGTTTTAAGGATTCCACCATCCAAATATTCATTACAAATTAAAAATCCCCCTGAACTTTCAGAACTAAACTAAAATCCCAGCAAATAAAGCTAAATTATATAGAGAGAGCCCTCTCAGAGCCATAGGTTGGCTATAGCCTATGCTTAAAAGTTGGTTTGTGGTTACCTCGGTGATTTCTTTCTTTAACCTTGAGAAACTATTGAGTGATAACATAGTGGCGACCATACTCAGGAAGACTAACATTTTCTTCGGAAATATTTTACAGGTTCAGATCTGATCTATGATGGTGGACAGTGATTAGATACACTAATGTTAAAATCATCCACCTGGCAACTCAAAATCAATTTCACAATCAAGACTCCACTGGAGGAATGAACCTGAAAGAACACTATGAAAAGATCATGCTTTTAACTTGGATTGTTATCCAAGACATTATGTTCTTTCTCATCAATAAAGTTTTTCAATGTATATTGTATTTTAGAAAAGATTTTAGATTAATTTTTTATTATTTCCCTTTGAAAATTGTAGATATAAGGTCTCCTTACACATTTGACCAGCATTCTTCTAACTCTTATGAAGATCATTTTCCAATTAAGGAGCATCAAACAATCAAGACTAATCATACAATCCCTGTGCATATTCTTGTACCTTATAAAGTTCATGATAGATATAAGCCACTCATCTTACCTCCTACAATCCATGCTTTCCCTAACAATTATTACTAGTATCTCCCTAGGTTTGATGGAGAGAATAGTATCACTACCCAAAAACATATTAAAGGTTTTGAGAATTATCTGGACTTATTTGAAATTGATGAAGATGATGTTAGTATCAAGCTTTTTGCTCTTTCTTTGCAAAGTAAAGTAAAAAAGCTGTTTCAAGAATTTAACTATCGCAACCATCTAAAATTTCCAGCATTTTTTCAAAATTTTCCTTGATAGATGGATAATCAAAGTCAATCTTCTTGTGATCATAGAAGAATATAATCAGTTAAAAAGACAGCCAAATGAAACAATACAACAATTTTCTGACAGATTTAATCAAGTCTATTATTCAATGCCATCAAATATAAGACCTCCTCCTAATTAAGCTCTTTTGCATTATCCAAAATCATTTGATCCAGAGATAGAATTTCAACTAAGAGAAAGAAACCACTCAACAATGGAACATGTGCAAAACATTCAGTAGATGTATAAGTTAATATGCAAATTAGAAGAGAAAAGTTGAAAGAAGAAGCAAAGGAAAACAACATTGGAGAGATAAAACTCGACATTTTGGTGAGAAAGATAGAGGAGAGGATACAAAAGATCACCATGAAAGATATTTTTTTTGCTCAAAAACACCATGACACATTTATTTCACAAAAATAAGAGGTTGATAGCCATGAACAAATTCCTGTTAATTCCAACTACCATAGATCAGAAGATAGATTTATAGAGCAAGATGTGGAGGAGCATTCTCCTGATCTAATGTGTATGTTTGATGGCATTACTTCTTTTAATGATTTCCTTAAATATGATCAGTATGATGATAATTATGTTCTCAAAATCCAAACTAACTTTACAGAGAAATCAAAAACTAGTTTGGGAAATAAAGGAATTTAGTTTCAGTAGCTTGGAAACAGTGATCATTTTATCCATATCAGCTATGAAAGTGATGAAGAAGTGCAAAAAATTTGGAAATAAGTGGAGATTATTTGTCTCTTTGTTTTGAATCATTTCAGTTTTTAAACGAAATATGGTATGACAACTCTAAAGAAAAGTATGAGCAGCTTATAGAAATCTATGAAGTTCCATTCAAACCTATATGCAATAAGTTGAAGCAATCTTTTCAAGTCTTTCATGATCCCATAACTGATGTGTTGGATAGTGAATGCAATTAGAATTATTTTTCATTAAATAACAACTTGTTGGCTGGATAAATCGATCTTGTGGACAAGGCCGATCTCCCTCATATCAACAGATATCTAGCAACAAGCAGGACAAGCAAATCTACCTTTCTCTAAACATATTGCGATTCATTAATAAAAACTAAAGAGGTGTTTTAGACCCTACCTTAAGTCCAATGCTAGTTTGTGGCAGCCATTCTCCAACCATCCAAAAGAGTTTCCTTTTAAGAACCTACAATCACAAACAAGCACACATCAAATAACACAGGTCTGCATAGCTAATATAATAAATCATGTTCATCATGGTGATCAAGGAATCCACAAAATAAACCATAAAACACAGCTTATTAAGAAAAATAAACTTGATTGTATTAACTTTGAAATAGAAGAACTTTACAACCTTGGTGCCTTGATGTTGTACAAGCTCTTCCCAGGGTCTAAACAGGAATCTCCTCTACTTTGACAAGCCTCACTCTCTTCCAAATGAGATAAAAAAGGTATGTAATCTCTCTTCTCAAAAGTTCAATTAGGAAGACTAACTTCCAGCAACATTTCACCTCAAAAATATTCAGCTTTCAACCCCCCAAGTAACCAGCCCTATGCTTCATTTTATAGTGCAAAAGAAGGAGGTTATAGGTCCACCATTGAAGGGATAGAGTCCTCCTTCAAAGGGATAATCTCCTCACATCAAGGGGCTATCTCCTTAAGGTATGGGATGCATGAACCTTTAAGGAGCGAACTTGCCACCTCAAGATTCCCTCTAGAAGCTTCTAGAAATGACTCAAAATGAGTTTTTAAGAATGTACTTGCGCCTTTTTAACTTTTACAGGGGTCCGCACCCATAACACAGAGAAAGAGCAGTCAGGCGCACAGGGGACATGACCAATAGGTGCGAGACCACAGGTAATGCTAAGAGAAAGTGCAGAACTAGAGTTTAGATATTTTTAAGGTCTTTCTCTTATTTTCAAGGCTTGATAAGAAGAACTAAGGTTTAAGACTTGCAAAGGAGGAAGGTATGAGTGGTGATAGACTCACACTAATTGTAGAATGTCATGGCGACAATTTTTGTGCAACAGATTGCCCCCTAAAGTGCGAAGTCTGTAATAGATGAGGATAGTTTTGTTATCTAAGAAGAGTGAAGTACTTTATCATTTCAAGAATCTTCCTGTGGATATCCCAGTTGGAACCTATAAAAACATTAAATGCAATATATATATATATATATATATATATATAATATATATATATATATCTAATATATATAATATATGAACATATCGTCGCTGAGGTAGGCATTCCCATACTCAGATCAAAACTGACTAGAAAAATATCTAAACTGCTCTGATACAGGAATGATTTTGTAATACATCACAAGTATAAACATATGTAGACATAGTATGGATGCAACCATCTATTTATGAATAGTCTACTGTATAATGAGTAATGAAATTCCTCGCAGCCTGGATGGGGGAAACTAGATCCAGGGTCTTGATTTCTGCTTCTCAAATTAGTACGATTCTATCCATGTGAATGAATGTATCGAAGTCAAACATGGTAGAGACCCCTTGATTACCAGTCAATGATGTGAATTGTTAACAAGTGTGAGAGAAACCACCAGTAATGTCAATGGACCTCAAAGTACTCAGTACAATCCATGAAATGTGAATAAATGAGTCCATGTCGAACACCTCACAAAATCCTTTGATCGAAGGTCAATGATGCAACCTGTCATCAAAGGTGAGAAACCTGCCATTAAGGCATGCAGATTCCAAGGTACTGATGATTTCTAGATCATGTTTCCAGATAATGAGTTGGAGTCGATAGAAAACGATGCGTCGTAGGCAAGCCCACAACACGAAATCATAGATCAAGTTTTGAAGAAATATATTTGGCAATGACTAACTCAGGGATGGTCAAGATGGATGACAGATATTTTGCAAATCAAAGGTTTATTTGAACTGGCCTCTTGAACACATAACGACACTGCAGATGGTTTGGTGACAATTGACCCAAAGCTAATACCCAGAAACCGGTTGAAGAATTTCAATATGGTTTGATTAACTGTTAGACAAAGGATTTCCCAACCCAGGTGAACAAAAAGTGTTGTGTTCAAGAGTGGTTAACTGCTTTTCTAAACAAAAAGTATAACAAACAAGTTCATTTTTCTCTCTTTTCCCCCACCATTTCTGGCAAGTACCTCTTTATTTTTGACAAGCTTGAGGAGGATAACATTTGCTTGATTATAAGCTCATCCTTCGGATGAGTCCAACTTAGTTTAAAATTCGAACCCTAAGAAGGAGTGGTCCATTCCTATTTAAAATTGAATAGGTCCTTTACTGTTAAATTTTAACGAGTCCAGTATAGGATAAACTCGGTGTTTTTCAATTTTAGGGAGTCAGAAGAAAAACTTAAGAAAACTCCATGGTTTTCCTTTTTCGTAAATTTGTGTCCCCCAAGCCCGAAAAAGTATAAAATGATACTTGAGAGAACCACTTGACCATTACGATCAAGGAGTACTTTTCATAATGAGTGGCTCCGATCTGAAAAAAATAAAAAAGCGATCGAAAACACGTCGTTTTATAACCAATATCGAACTTGAAACGACAAAAGTCCGACAATCTTTTCATGTTTATACGGTCAAAAAAGAGCTTTAAGTGGACCGTCCTTTTAATTCTATTTTAACAAGTTTAAAAATAAAAACTCAGCAATATTTTCATATTTTGCGAGTCAGAAAAGAGCTTAAAGAGGACTCCTATGTTTCATTTTTTTGTAAATTTTGAAAGAGTCCGAAAAAGTGAAAAAGTATGCTCTTTGTTGAAAATGATCAATTCTTCCTGAAAATCCAATATTCTGCACAAAAACTCAAAAAATTACTCATACCTATTTAAAATAAATAAAAATGCATCAAAATTTACCTTTTTAAATTGAAAAATAAACAAATTAAAAATTCATTTATTCAAAAAAGCCTATAAAAAGGGCTTTTTTAAATTCAGTTTCATCGTTTCAATTCAGAGTGAAAAGTAAGAGTTTTTGGTAAGAAACTTCCTGTGAAGATTGTGGAAAATCCGACTGTTGGAATCAAAAATCGTTAGCTCCAGGTAATCCACATCATCCCTATCTTGCATTTCAACCATTTAATTTTCATTTTAGGGCTTTAAAATTGAATTTTTAAGGAAAATTTTGATTAAAAAATAGCTCGCGGGGGGTCCGCAGGTGCAGCATGTGGCCCTTGCGAACCCTGGATTTTTCGTACAAAGGAAAAATTTGGGGTCCCGCACCTGCTCCTAAGGAAGAGTGCGGACCTACGCACAGTCCCTAACTAGCGGGTGCAGATCCCATGAAATACATTTCAAAACATCAATTTTTTCCATTTTTGCCCAAAAATTTTGAAACTAAAATGTTCTAATCCACCTTTTTTGCAATGTAGATATACAAAATGCTCATTTGGAGGGAACGGGAACATGAAGATGTGGATCTAACCACACTAATTAATCCACCTACAATACAGGCATTAAAAGCATGCAAACTATTTAAATTCTGGGCCATACCCGGCATGAGAGCTTAGGTAGACTTTCTACAATGGCTGGTAGACAGGTGGAGCACACAGGACCAGTGTTTCATAATTGGTAGCCACCAGCTCGAAATCGAGCTAGAGGACATTTATTTCCTGACTGGTTTGCCCAAGAGAGGTGAACGATTATCTCTATTCGGGACTAGGCCAGGTGGCCAGTCTGTCGCTAGGCTCCGACTAGAGTTTTGTAATGACCAAACTGAGGACAAACTGATAGATATCAAGACTATATCCCATCCTAAACTTAAAATGATTGCATTTACTGTCACCAGACTATGTGGGAGCGCAACATTGCATGTAGCTACCAGATCTCAAATGCAAATGGCAATAGACTGTTACCGAGGCACCATCTTCAACTGGTGCGAGGCTGTGTTGGCGAATGTAAAAGGCCAACTAACTAAACTAAAAAACTTTGGATATGGTTCCTTAGTTGTGAGCTTTGGCCTAGAGAGGGTCCCTATGTTGGTCCCACAGTAGCTTTCCGTTGAGGCTGGACTTCCCCGAGAGCCTAGAATTATGCATTGGATTGCAGTGATGGCCCGTCATCCTGAGGAGGGTACAGAGGTTGTCTGATTTCCACCTGAGTATTTTCATTGGTTGGGGAACCAAATTTTCATGATTCAGGACTTTCCATATGCTGGGATGGATTATCATGGTGATCTAGACATGGCTCTTCCACCAGGAGAGCAATGGGATGATTCATGTAAAACTATTTTCAACATTTTCTAAATTTTTAACTAATTTTTTTGTTTTTAAATCGTCCAAAAACGATAGTAAAAAGTTTTAAATGCAAATGTGGGTCCACGGTGACCAGCCGCTCTCCAGCCCTATGAGAGAAGACACCTCGTCGTAGCAGCACTGACCCCACAGGACCAATCAACAGAGACCCTAACCGATTTGGAGCATCATCTAGAGCATTTGACAGTAGATATTCCAAAGACTAGTATAGATGATATTCCACTTAGGTTACAACGCTATGTGATTGGGGTCCCAGGACCTTTTAGGAGGTTCCTTTGTAGGGTGGCCCGAGCAGTGGTTTCTTATCGTGATCATCATCAGGGATAGGATGATCACCTTTGTAGACTCATATGACATTTTATATCTTTTGTACTATCATTTTTGCCGATCATAAGGTGTTTTTAAACCTACGATCAAAGACGATGTCTATTTGACACACTTCTATGCTATGATATATCATTATTACTAGCTATCTTGTATAACATGTTTATGGAATGTTTTTAAATTTACTGCCTTGATTATTGCAAATGTCTATTTAACATTCGAGCAGCAACTGCATCTGCTAATGTATTTAAATATCTTGGAATATGATGATATTCAATGTAGTCAAATTCACATTCCAAGAGACGAACTCTCAAAAACAATCTTAATAACACTGGATTTCTAATGGCATAAACCCTGTTAAGTTGTAATACAACGAGTTCATAATCTAACCTGACAATCAAACTCTGAATCCCAAATGAGATGGATTCAGATAATAACTCAATCACTGCACTATACTCTGGAAAGTTATTTGTTGTTTGACTGAGGCTTACCCCATGCATAGATACTAACTCGTCAGAGGGTGAGTAGATAACCCAAGCCGCGGAAGAAATATTCCATGTACTACGACAAGCACCATCAGCAAAACCAATGTATGTTTGAGAAGACGTAAACATCTGCAATATCAAGAGTAAAATCAAGATAAGCAGGAATAATGATAAAAGCACTCTCTAAACTAGGCACACTTTCTAATCTACAACACACCAACTAGAAAGAAACTATTCCAACAAAAATCTCCACACCACACTTTAAGCATAATATCTTTTCAGATAAAGCCCATTTCCGGGTCTACCTAAAAAGACACCATCAAAATCTACTAATTCATAGGCCCCTTTTGCCAGCTTACACTTAACAACAAAAGGACCATGCCACATGGGTACAAATTTTCCAGCCCCTAGCTTATCGTTTTCTTGATTGTATAGTAAAACTAGGTCTCCTTCCGAAAAATTACGAGGTGTAACATTCCGGTCGTACTGAGCTTTTATCCATTTTGCATGAGTCTCGATTGCTAATGTAGCATCATGTTGATTCTCATCTAGTTGAGCTAAGTATAACAAATATTTCTCCTCTTCGGAAGTGGCTGGGAGTAATTCTATGGCTATTTGCAATGACGGAATTTCGCATTCAATGGGTAACAGTGCTTCCAACCCGTAAACTAGTTGAAAAGGAGTGAAACCAGTTGATGTTTTGACTGAGGTTCGACATGCCCAAAGTGCTGAAAATAACATGTTATGCCAATTCGACTGATGAATACCAATGATTCGTTGGGTCATAGTGACTAGAACTTTATTGATTGCTTCAACCAGACCATTAGCCTCTGGGTAATATGGAGTAGAACTATCGTGACGCAGACCAAGTTGATCTGTTAGTTCAGTCATCGTGATATTTCGAAAATGACTTCCATGATCAGTAATAATCACTTGAGGAATGCCAAATCTAGCAATTATATGATTGAAAACAAAAATTGCAGCAGTTTTGGCGTCTGCCGAAAATGTAGGCATCGCCTTGGCCCACTTGGTAAAATAATCTACCACAAGGATGATATACGCATGCCCCCCGGCCGAGTGAGGGTTACATGTAATAAATTCGATACCCCACTTTGCAAAAGGACCGACGACAATTATTGGGTGGAGAGGAGCAAGTGGAGCACGCATCTTTCAATCAAAAATTTGGCAATTGTGGCATTTCCAGACTGCATTGATACAATCTTTAAATAAGGATGGCCAAAAATAACCAGCGCGCAATATCTTTTGCGCTATGGAATACCCAAACATATGACTGCCACATGCTCGAGAGTGACAGTCATTCAGAACGTTTTAAGCTTCTTCATGAATTAGACAACGTTGGAAAACAGAATCCACTCCACGATGATAGAGTGTATCTCCAATAATATTGTATTGTTGGGATTGGAAACGTATTTTCCTTCGCTGAGATCGTGAGATTTCGGGCCAAAAAGATTGGGTTTGGAGATAGACAATTATATATCCATACCATGGATCAAGAGTACTAATAAGAAACAAGGATTCATCCACAATGGGTTCTTCTGCCACAATTTCAGTATCAGTATGCGGGATATAACACATTAGTTCCGCAAAAACAAAAGATTTCTTTGCCTTGGATTTTTCAAATTCCAAGTCAAATTCTTGCAGGATAACTATCCATTTGGAACACTTGCCCCCTAACAATTGTTTAGTCAAAATATACGTCATAGGGTTACAATTAGAAATTATCGTGGTTTTGCATAATAAGATGTAGTGACGAAATCTTTGGACAGCTTGGACAACTGTCAAGGCCAATTTCTCCACATGTGAATATTTAAGCTCAGTCGGATTCAGAGTTTGACTAAGATAGTAAATCACATGTTCATCGTTGAATTCATCTTCCTGAACTAAAACCATCCCAATGGTGGAATGAGAAGCGGCGAGGTACGAAAAGTAGTCTTGGTTGTAGCTGGGAGGATGCAGTAACGGTGCATGGGTCAACACGTGTTTAAGTGCATCAAAAGATTTGTTAGCTATCTCAGCCCAAAAAAATGGAATATTCTGTTTCAACAACCTAGTAAAACCTTTCGTTATCTTGGCGTAGTTAGGAATGAAATGACGTAAAAAATTTGTTTTCCCTTGCAAACTTTGGATTTGGCGAAGAGTCGAAGGCAGAGGTAATTTGACAATAGCTTCAACCTTTGAGGGATCGATACGAATGCCGACTTTTGAGACAACAAATCCCAGTAAACAACCTGTTTCTATATAGAAAACACATTTGTGTGGATTCAGCCTAATTCGATAATGCCTACATCTCATAAAGATGGCTCGTAAATGAGTGAGATGATTGGCTCTACGTAATGAATGAGCAGGTTAATCATCGAGATAAGGCTGCACAATTTGCTTGATGTCATGAAATGCATAAGACATAGCCCTTTGAAAAGTTGCTCCGACATTTTTCAATCCAAAAGGTAATTTGCAATAAGCAAATGTCCCCCATGGAAAAATGAAAGCCGTTTTAGGTTGATCAGCAGGGAGTATGTTAATTTGATTGTAACTGGAAAAACTATCCATAAAGGAGAACATTTCACTACCGCCACAATCATCAATAATTTGATTGATATAGGGGGTTGGATAATTGTCTTTAGGACAAACTCGATTAATATCCCTATAATAAATACATATATTCTTATTGTTCCTTGGTTTTTGTTAACAGGAACAATATTCGATACCCAATCTGTTAAGGGAATTGGATAAATGAAACCTGCTCGAAGTAATTTCTCAACTTCAGCTTTAATAGCAGCAACTTTCTTGGATGTATCTGACGCAAATGTTGCTGGACAGGTTTAGCATCTGGGTAAGTTTTAATTTCATGCACAACAATTGATGGATCGATTCCTGGCATTTCTTCATATGAGCAGCCAAACACGTCGCAGAATTCTTGAAATAGGGCTTTATAAGTTTGGATTTCATTGTCCGTACAAGAAGCACCTATATGAATGTTTTCAATAATTCTTGGTTTCACTGAAATGTCAATAGGAATCGTTTGAGAAATATTTCCCAAATTCAACTCAAAATTAGGATGTTGCAATGGATTCTATGGTTCTTTGACATAATCAGTGGTAAAAATAGATGAGAAATCATTTTCAAAATGATCAAGCTTAGGTAAAAACAAATATTGATGATGAAGATCTTCGCATGGTAAATCATCAACAGACGAAAGTTCACGAATCTGCTCATCAGTATGAACAGGATCAGAAAGAGTTGTTGAATCTGAGGTTGAGATTGAAAGTGACTCCTCATGGACCACATTCATTGGATTGATTTCGGTTGAACAAGAGTCGGAAAATGACTGTACAGCCTGATATGCAACTTCAAAGGGACTCAAGGGCATTGCATTACCAAATGAGTCCACCTCATAATTGGAAGGTACAATCCAAGGATCATCGAAAGAAATAGTGTTCGATGAAATCATATGAATCGTTGCAAAAGAAGGCAATACGTTAGGAGGAGGAAATGAAAAAGTTCCTAGTAAACCAGAATCTTTAATCAATCCCACCCCAACATTCTTATAAGGGATAACTGTTTTACTGACATGCTGGGTACTATCAAAAGAGGTTGGGTCAGATGAAAAATAAGTTAACTGGTCTATTGTAATGGTCTTTCCATTACGAGGAAACATAATAAGCCAAAAGACCGATGAAACAACAACAATCATAGTGTAAGACCAACTGCAACCCAAAAGAAGGTTGTAATCTAGAGGGGCATCAACCACTTCCACATCTAGATTTACAGTTTTTCCTTCAACCCTATAGGTAAATCCTGAAAAATTCCAAAAGGATGAAACCCTCAACCATCAAAAGCCTTTAGAATCATCGGGGATTGATTGAGTGTAGGAGAACCAAGCGATCTCTAACACTGAATCGACATAATACACGTAGAAGCTCCCTCATCAATCACAGTGCAAAAGCAATGTTTGTTTTTTACTAACACTGGGATCTGGAAAGCCATTTGATGAGGTAGGCGAGGTGTACTATTCTCTAAATCGAAGATTATAAGGTTGGAATCCTGAATATCAATAGCTCCTAGAGCAGGCAATAGCAATTTATGCTGTGTTGGTCATGATTGTAGCACCTCCAAAGCCGACATTGCTGAAGGGGAAATAGCTAATTCTTCAAAAATGTTATAGTTCTGAGCAGCTATTGCATGTGGATTAAAAGCTGACTTCCAAAGTATACCATTATGTTGAGGGAATTGCTCCCCTAGGGTTTTTGGGTGGAAACCCTAGCAGATTGAAAGTTGTCTAAACAGAGAAACACACATTCACACAACCATTATGCTATTAAAAGTAAATTCGAAAGTAAGAAGGGCGTACCTCAGGTCCTATGTTTGAGAAGTTCCTCAAGGGTCCAAACCCTTCTTCAAGTCCCATTCGCTCCTTTGTCCTGCAAAACAACCAATTCCAAAGAATACAACAGTATATGGACAAAGACTTATAAAGAAATCATCTTTATGTTATAAAAGAAGGAAGTTAGTTATGAACTTTACACAACCATTCACATATGAAATTCAAACATGAACATCATAAACATAAAGAAGAAGCATATCAGGAACCAAGACGTGTTTCTTTATTATAGACAAATAGAATGTACAAAAGGAGTAATATCACCTGAGTAACCTTTCACAGGCTCCAAGCAAAGCTTCCTTTCGGATCCGTCCAACCTCAAGCCTTTAGCATATCTCCTTCCAAGACTCACTCCATGATGCCATAACTAGTGGATGAACATCAACACACAAGGAAACAAGGGTTTCCTGTACAAAAGGGGGAAGTGCAGAAGGCACAAGGGTCTTCAGACTTGGTCAGGGGAAAAATTTCAGTATAATAACCTTTCTCTCTCTTCTCTCTTCCTTTAGGCCTTCCCTTTGATGTCTTTTTATACCACTCCCAAAGCAGTTTTTTAGTTAGGAGTTGGTTGGGAACAGTTGGGCCACGGGCACTAACAGGTGAGCAGCAGGTAAAACTCGCGATCTCCGCTCGAAAATAAGGAGTTTTATATACTTTTTAAGTGTTTTAATACATATACGCGGGTTGGGTATGCCTACCCACGTATACACGCGTTTAACTCATGGCAATGTCGCGTACAAGGAATAAAACACTGTTTTTTAAATTTAGGGCCAGGTCTGGAAGGAGGGGTTGCCCTAGGCCATGAGTGCAGCATCACAAAACATAATAGTGAGATTTGGAGCTATAACAGATGCCCCCTAATATATGAGGTTAGAAGGGGTACATGATGGCCGAAATATATTAAGCAAGTACATGGAAAGGAAATCTGCCAAAAACTGAGGAGTACTTCACCAGAATTTAGCCTGCCAAGCCACAAAAGAAGATCAGAAAGAAACATTGTCTGAGGTGGGCATACCCATGCTCAGAGAAAGCAAAGTAAAGCATGTCCCCATATCAAGTACAAGCAGATCCACTAAGTATACAGGTATAAATGACTGTAAAATACATAATGGATCATCTGATCATAGTCGAACAAGTACATGTCTGAATATCACATATAAACTGTCAATGATGCTGGAAGAAACAACGAATCACTGATACCAAAGACTGATCCCAAAAGGTACCGAATGAACATGATGGATGAGGATGGTACTGCACTGCAAACTCAGGTGTCAGCATATAGAATGTTGCTGTGACTGACTGCAACATATAAGGTGGAATGGTATCGACTAGCAGTAACAAGAGCAACTGTCAAGTGAACCAATGAATGCTGATACAACCTGAGGTCTTCACCGACCGCCGTGGTACATTTCTACACCATGGGAATAAATGATCTGAAGTCGACCATGTGAGAAACCGTTTGATTACTGGTCATTGATGTATACCATTAACGAACGCGAGACTACTCACCGATAATGATAATGAGCGTCAAGGTACCCAGTACAATCTAACAAGTGTGAATAGATGAGCTGAAGTCAAACACCTGTAAGAATCTATCGATCAGGAGACAATGATGGTCTCCCACTATCGATAGAAGGATCTGCCACTAATGACTGCAAACCCCAAGGTACTGCCAAATGGACTCTAGATCTTTGACCCAGAGCAATGAGTGAGAGTCGATAGGGAAAGATCCGCTAGAAGGAAGGCATTAAGGCATCCTTCATCAATCTAGCGCGAGTGTAACCCGTAGGCCAATAATGTAGAAGGAATCAGACGAAAGAGATGTAGTAACCCAACTAAAGTACGTTTCTGACGTACACAAGATGTGGTTAGCACACGACAGAAACCCTCTGAACCAACCAATAATGAAATCTGACACAGAGGCGAGGTATCCACCAATAGGGTCAAATGGAAACCAAGGTACTGCACGAATCCCAATGTGTG
>APFE030151756.1:13360-49388 GCA_000404065.3 Pinus taeda
GAAGCTTCCCCTCTGACACTTGCCTCTTTGTTTTCGACCAGGGATGAGTAAGAGATCACCATTCTCCAAGTGGAAGTAGGAACTATCAGAGAGAAGACACTAATCAAGACCCCAGAAGATGACTCACCTCCCTGTAATCATCTATATATGGATCCTTCATCACAGAGATCCAAAGGCTGGAATTTTGTATCTTATAGAGAAGTGTTGTTGGTTTTCTGGTGTACATTCATATTGTTGGATGATCTAAGCTTTACTTGAGGTGAAGAAGGGATTTCTAGCTGGAGGATGATGTTGGGTCAGAAAATATGGTTGTAATCCTCTTGCTACTTTTTATCTTAATAAAGTTTTTCACGTTTTCCTCCATATTCTTGTATGTTTACTTATATATGCATTTGTATGGTTAACACACATTTGGTCCTGTGTTATTTATGAATATAGATCTTTGTTCTTCGATAGTAGTATGTTGTTGTGATTCCAAAGGTGCTCTTTGAAGCTGGGCAGACGAAGAAGAAGCGACAAAGCTCTATCAGCAAGGAGAGGAAATCAAGCGCAAGACTAAGGTTGGTCTCCTTGGTTCCCCTCTTGTCTATTTTTATAAAGGAAAAAGAAAGTAGACTTTACTTGTTTGTTTCTAAGATAGCTACCAGTCTTAGTGGGAATAGTAGCATCTGAGTGGACACTATTCCCGGTAACACTTGGGAATCAAGTTGTATAATGCAACAATGCGATTGCAAGTCATTGTACATTGCAAGGGTGAATCCTAGAATATGGATCGATTCTTGACCAACCATATACTCGAATAGACTAGCAGAGGGATATTCCTGATTTTCTTTGATGTTGCAGAATTCCGCCATATTTGCCAGGCAGTTGTGAGATGAGTCCCTTTCCATCTAATCCTAATATTAAGGGAGAGATAAATATGTTGCCACACCTAACATGTGACTGGATGGTCCAGGAAGAGATGATTAATGTCTTCATCCAGATCATTGTGTATACAACACTGAGATGGACATGAAATGGACGATGTCTGAGATTATCATCTATAGGCGCTCTATATGATATTATGCACCACATGAACAATCAGGATTTATGTGGTGCCTTTAACTTCAAGAGAGGTCGCAACCACCAATCCGTCCCCAATGGTTCTTGTTATGATATCAGAAAATTGCATCCATCCCAATGAGTGTAGTGGCCGTAAGGTGCTACAACCCATATAATTTCATCCTCCCGATTAATAATCCTGATACGTGACTCTTCAAGTGCCCCAATGAAAGTGTTCCAATCCAATATCCACCTCTCCAGTAACCTAATATTCCTTGCAAATAACCATCCCTAGGAGAGACAAGAACTGTTTCTTCTGTCTACAATATGTGAGAGATAAGTGACACCTTCTAGTTCAAGTACTAGTCTGAGCTCCAGTGGTTAGATATGTGCATTTCCACATCCCGACCAAGCATCAATGCCAAGTTGAACTAGTTCACCATTTCCTCTACCATGCCAATCCTCGCTTGATGGCAGATATGGAGTGTGTGATAGCTTTCCATATGATGGAGGAACTAGTGATATCTTGATTTGGCCTATGGATCCATTCCATAACTGATATAGGGTATATATCTATCTATATATATATATATATATATATATATATATATATATATATATCTATATCTAATATCTATATATATATATATATATATATTATATATATATATATATATTATATATATAATATATATTTGTATAATAAATCACCTCTATCCATAAGCTATCAAATGTAATTATTTGCCACCCCATATTTGCTACAAGCACCATTGTGAATCTGTTCTTGTCCTTTATGCCACATCCTCCCCATTTTTTTGTTTTTCCAATTGTCTCCCATTTTACCCATGCTAATGTCCTATCAAAATTTTTCCCTCTCCATAAGAATCTACATCATAATTTTTGTATTATTTTGATGATGTCTTTTGGTATCCAAGCTAGTGCCATCCAGTATACTGGTATGGCCTCCAATACCGATTTTATAAGTGTCAATCTGCCTACTCTAGACAACCATCTCTATTTCCAAATGTTGATATGACCTTTGATATTTGCAATAATCCAATTCCAGTCCGTAATATGGTAATCGTTAGGCTTTTGTTTGAAACCAAGATATTTGAGCCCAACCTCCATCTCTTGCCTTGTGAATTGAAAATGATTGTTAATCAAGGTTATCACTGATATCAATATGGCATTGGCTGAGATGGAAAATATTCTTGAGATGCCTGGTTCCATATGATGATGTCATGACTCTTGTTTGACAAGGATGCCATCAATTAATATGTCAAGACACTAATGAATAATTCTTAAGAAGTGCTAAGTGACAAATTCCAATCATGTGCCTTATTTGATGATCTAGACCTTAACCCTTGATGACATATGGAGGAATACACTTGATGAATTACCACACTTGATGATGGAACTTGATGAGGTCTTGATAACATGGTTGGAAGACTAGATGATGACGTGGAAGATCTCATTTGATGGTTGGAGGACTACCTGGGAACTTTCCTAATGATTTTTCCTATGACATACCACTGCACCATTATATGATGACACGGGTTGATACACTCATTGCTAGATATTATCGTGATGACATGGATGTCCTACATGATCTTATGATGATGAAGAAGCCAAACAATAGAGAAGCCATATTGTCCCAAACATTCCTCATGTTGTCCCAAACTTTTTATGCATAAAATTTAAGGAGAATCACAAAGAAAAAAAAATTCCACCTTAGAGGCATCTTTTCTCAATGGGACCTAGACCATCTTAAAGATGATTTTTTTTCCTCTATGTAATGAGCCCTTACTTTCCCCGAAACTTCCAGTGGTTGTTGAGAAAATAAATTTTTAAGTTGAGAAATATTTATTTTAATGCAAGATGACATGAGCCAACTCATGCAACTTGTCCTCTCATTCAAGTGATGTGTCTCCTCACCTTAACGCAAACCAATGTAAATATAATCCTGTCTCCTCATTCTAACCATCAGATTTTGGTGATATTTTCTGAGATTGAGCATAGAATTCAGACAAGAATTACAAAAAAAGGGGGTCGAGGAGGACATTGAAGTTTACTGTTTGTGAAACATTTTAAGGAAGTCATGGTCGGAGTTTCCATGGTTGAAGCTATCGTAGTTTCCGTGGTCTAAGCTGCCATAGTTTCCATGGTCAGAGCTATCGTAGTCGTTGTGGTCACAACTATCATAGTTGAAGATGCCATAGTTGACGTGGTTGAAGCTACCGTGGTCGATGTTGTTGTAGTTTTTGTGGTCGAAGCTATCGCAATTGCTGTAGTTGAAGCTTCCATAGTTCTCATGGTTGAACCTACCGTGGTCGAAGTTTCTATAGTTTCCATGGTCAAATTTGTTGTAGTTTTCATGGCTGAAGCTTCAGTGGTTGAAGTTATTATAGTTTTCATAGTCGAAGTGCTGATTTATTGGGATTTGACATATAGAGCTTATTAAATTCTTCTCTTGAGAACGGAATTGGGCAGAGAGTTGGAGAAGTTTTTGAAGCAACATATTGAATATTTGTGGAGATCATTGAAGACCATGATACATTGAAGCCATCATGAGGTGACCTTGAAGAAGTTTTGTTTGAAGAGAAGTGGTGACACCTTCATGTGAAGAACAAGGTTGTCATTGATGGCGAGACGTGGAGACTAAAGTGAAGGGATAGATGAAGATTGATAGGGCTTGTTAAAGAAGACATTGGGAGCCGTGAAGTATAACCAAATATATCTTGACGAAGTAAAGCTAAGGGTTGGAGCCCAAGAGGTTGGAGACTCGAAAAGAAAAGGTTGGTGCCTTGGAAGATAGGGTTGGAGCCCTAGAGGATCATAGTCCTCAAGAAACCAGGTCAAAGCCTGAACCAAATATAGGGTTGGAGCCCTTGAGGTTGGTGCCTCAAAATTTACAAGGTTGGATCCTTGGAAGTCCAAGTCGGTGCTTGGCCTATTATAGGTTGGAGCTTGGGAGATTCAAGATCAGTGTCTTCATCTAGGGTTGGAGCCCTACATATATTGTATTTGATTTATTGTAAAGAATAAATTAATAAAGGAATTTATTCTTATTGTTCATTTCGTGTTATAAAAATAAGTGATCTAACTCGTAAAAATAAAAATTGAAAAGGAATACTGATTCACCCCCCACTCAGTATTTCTAGCAAAAATGGAAGTCTTTGTTTGTTTTGTAAACAAGACACCTTGTAATTGGGAACCATACATGTAGCTTTACAAAATAATGATATAATATTCTTGAAGCAAGTGGTGTCTCATATAGATCCATATAAAAAAATAACTACAACATCTACAAATAATAGATGCGATAGATAGGAAACATCTGACATATTGACACCACCTGAACACCCATCATCATGAGCATTAGATATGAATCTACTTAACCCTTCCATGATCAGGAGGAATAATAGAGGTGATAATGGACAACCTTGTCTATTGCCACATTCAACATGGAAAAAATTGGATGTAGCGCCATTGATGAGTATGCTATATGATGTAAATGTAAAGCAACACATAATCCAATTTATGAAAGAGTGAGGGAAGCCAATATGGGTCATTATAAGTTATAGATAAGCCTTGATTCACACTTACTAGTGAAATCCTTGAATTTCCCTTGTGCACATTGATGATGAAGGATTTTTTTATTCTTGATTAGGTGTATTGATTAACTCTCCTCATAATTATTGCATCCCTCATATACATGTAGGAGCTACCAAACACAACTCCACATACATCCAAAGACACTACATATAATTTTACTTCATTAATATTACCAACTATTATAGCAAATCTAATTTTAAACTATTTGGTTACTTTTATCTCTGCCTCCTTTTTGACCCATCCCTCCAATTTTGTTGATCAGATCTGATGCTATGAGATTCACTTGTGATCCTAAGTTGGATAAAGAATTTTTTTTTATCTTCCTGGCTTGTATATTTATATGGAATATTTTTTCATCTCCTTCTATTCCTATTGTTGAAGGCTACTCATATTCACCCCCTTCTACACTGATGTGTAGACAATATTCTCATCCATGTCCTAACTACTTTTTACGTAATTTCTCAAATGTGTGGCTATAGGAATTTTCTTCTTCTCATCCTTCTTTCATTTCTTAGATGTAATTTCAAGTACTTATCCTCTATGCGACCGTCAATATTGTAGTGGATATTATCTTCTTTTCATTTTCCACTTTTCTATTCTTCTTCCTCCCTCCTTGGAAGCTTCATGGTGTTCCTTTTTCTTTGATTCACTAGGCCATTGTTTCTTCTAGCTTATGATTTCCAAGTATTGCACCCACACACAATATTTGTCCAATATTATTGGTTGAAGAGCATCATTTGATTTCATAGCTAGATATGTATACCCCCATATACTTGAGGAGTACATTTGGGTTCTTGGGAGAGATACCAAACATTATTACCATTTTATTATATTTGTGGCGTACTCGTATATACTTTTCCCCTATCTCTACCTAAATTAAATCCACTAGATCTATTGGTCTTATACATACTTGATAAGGTTGTTGGAAATACTGAGAGGGGGGTGAATACATATTTCTTTCAATTTTTATATTATGCAAGTTAATATTTTATCACATATTAAACTATAACATAAGAAGTAGAAAAAGAAAATAATATTATTAATGAAGATAGTGAGCAATCCAATTCTATTTTATAAATATTCAAGCTCCAACTTGTACAAAAAAATATATAACTTTTTAAAGTCTCAAACCTTGAATGAGGACTCCAATCCTAAAAAACAAATCCAGGCACCAACCTGGTTTCAATGAGGACACCAATCCTCTTACCAACCTAACCAAACACTTCCAATATACTTCAAAACATTACCCCAACACTGTTACAAGATGTCATCCAAAAATATCTCCAAATCTACTCCAAATATGATTCAAAAGCTACTCAAGAAGTCTTCAAGAATCCGGTGCAAATTCTCTCTAAGGTTTGTTTCAAAGATGCTTCAAAACTTTCTCAAGGATGCCTTCAATTATCTTCTAAGTTCTACACCAAATCCTTCAAATAATTATTCCAAAGTATGTTACACAAATATATCTCCAAGCCTGCTTTAAAAGGTTACCAAGTTCTTTCTAAAAATTCCTTCAAGTCTGCTCCAACAAATGGTCAAGAATACTCCAAGAAGGTTGTTAGTGTTAGACTCGTGACACTTCATGAAGTGTAATATGAGAACACCACTTGGGCATGAGTGGGGAGGAACAAGCCACACTAGCGTTTCACATTGTCTCATCTTTGGCATAATCCCATCAAGGATACAACACTAATATCATGGGCATCGGGTATTGACAGGCACGCTCGGGCGCAAGCATGTTGGGCCACCACAAGCAGAGACGGTGGAAAAAACGACACTAACACAAACTACATGCTTCCTAGATATGATTACAATGACATTGAACCATCCAACGAACCAGATCCCTTTGTGTCCCCAAGATGCATGTATCATAGCGCCTATAGGATGTGAAAAGAAGGTCACGTATCAACAACATGAGCCTCTCGCAGGACCTGGCAGCTTGGGATTTCTACCCTCCACCCTATGCGAAACACTTCCACACATCATTGCTCATGTCAGTTAGCTCATCATTTCTACACACTACCTGTTGCCTACCCACCACATCCACATAACCTCCATATGTATCCCCTTGTCCCACTCCTCATGCACCTCACACTCCACATCTCTAACCATTTTAGCCGCCATATTCTTGCACCCTGTCCAATCACTACCCTCCACATGTCCCAACCTCACCATTTGGTGTACCACCCAATTTTCATGAGGATTTTAGTGGAAGAGCTACCTTGCATGATCAGACAGTGGAGAGAGAAGAGCATTGGACGACCAGAAAGGGATCTACATCAGAAAGGTTCATGGTGGATAATTGAGCTAGAGGATGCAAAGATAGATACATGGAAACCCTTTGTAACTTCTACACAACCTCAAAACCTTTGATATCTAGTAACATTGCCATGCAATCATGGACCATGTGTCCTCTAGAGATAAATAATTGGTCCACATGCCCCACGCCATTTGTACCCTGCATCCTAATGGCGTAATATTATGTCATCACCCAGGTCGACCTAAGGTGGCTATCGCACATGACATGTGAGCTCTAAAGGAAAAATGGAGATAAAGGGTGACTCATTTATAGACCAACCATACAAACCATGAACCTCCAAAACAATTAAGGCCAACATGATCTAAGTGTAAGCTCTGAAAATCCAAGTTAAGGTTTGAATATTCTAGAAATTTTTTTGTATAAGCTACTTTACGCTACTATTTTCAGGCCAATTATGTTTAAATATTTCTTCCAATAGATGAAAGAATGCTTAAAGTCCTTTCAAGAATCCTTACCACAGGGAAAATCTAAAGCACATGAAAGATTGAATTTACGAGGATAGAATTAGGCTAGAAGTAGCTTTTAACCTTTAAGAAGTGCACCATCCAACAAAGGTCTTGAAATATACTCTCATTAGTTGAAGTGTCACCTGGGAAAGTCATCAAAACTTCAGAGTGACACCCTTCACCGTGACATCGAGACATGTGGCACTCTACTCACGGCCTCATAATTTCGAGGTTGATTCATGCCATGGCCTCTTTTTCTCTTGACGTGGATTATACTAGTGTTAAAGGTGAAAAATTTGAAGGACTCTAGTCATTGTCTATGGAGATGAGGAAGACTCTGAAGAAAATGGAAGTAGAACTCCGTTGAGCAAAAGAGTGTATCAGAAGACTAGAAATTCATCCGTACTTAGTGGCAAAGGATAATCTTGGTAAAGTATCTTCCAAAAGAGTTAAATAAATGATCTAGGAGAAAGTTATTAAAATAATTAGTAAGAAATGGGAGTAGTTGGAACTAGTGCAGTAAAAGATCAATATAGCCAAGATAACTCATAAAAAGATAGAGGAGCTCAAAGAGCATGCTAGAGAAACCTCATGCAAAGTCAAACTAATAGCTAATTTCTTGAATCAAATAACTCCGGGAGGAGGTTAGAAAGGCCACTTCGATTTCTCCCATTTGAATACCAAGGAAAATCATTTTGAGAGGAAGCACAAGATGATAGTGTAGTTGGAAGAAAAGTTCAACATCATGGTTAAAGAAGTGGAGAAATTTAAAGAGAAATGTGAAGGATTATGTAGGAAGGGTCTGTTACTGTTCTTCGACAAACAGGGAAACCTCTTTCACAAGCTCTTTATCTTATATGGTCTACGACTTGCCAATGATATTCAAAGTGATACTAGAGATAGGGAGCACATTCCACAAGAGGATATCCTTGTATATCTTTACAAGAAACATTTCAAACTCCTATTCCTGTTGAAGCAATTTCCAAAGATCAAGAAAAATTCAACTATGAACCCATTGTAGATATGGAAATGACGATAACAAAATCTTGGATGAGAGATATACCAATTGAGGAAGAGTGGGATGACACATGGGATATAACTAGATTGGTTGTATACATAGAGGCCACAACAACAACAAAGGGAGCTTCTATTTTAGAAAGCAAGAAAGGTGGTGCTCTCGGCCATCCTAGGCCATCTAAGTCAATGTAGCACCTGACCAAGTCAACACAAGAATAATAAAGAAGAAGGCTGGAACTAAAGCCAAATCTAGGGGGTCCTACTCTACAACCAATAAATTCCCAAAGGAAACTTCTAGATGAAGTTAGGTACAATACAATTGGAATTTTTATTTATTTTTAACAAACTTGAGTGTTTTTCGTATAATACTAGTAATTTAGGGTATGGCCAAGCTCTTGTAGTGCCTATATATAGGCCTCATTTTGAAATGAAAAAGGGGGGAAAATATTGGTTGTAGGGGAAACTTTGCAAAAATTATGGTGAATTGTTGGGAGGTCTTGAAGTAATTTTGGGGAAGAATTATGAAGTAACTCTTGGGATGTCTATTCTCTCATCATATATATGCTTATGATGGTTTTTTTAAGGTTTGCAAGATCTACCAAGCTAGATTGAAGAGTATCTTGACTTTGTTGATATATATTGCAATGGTTTTAAAGCAACAAGTAAATTTCATAATTGTATGTTTTCTAATGGTTGAATTATTAATTGTTAAGTCATCCACCAGGGTTTATTTGGCTTAAAGGAATTCTTAATTTCTGCTTTAGGTTAGGTAAAACTTGATTCTTCATTTTTATCCATCTTTTAATTTTTGAATTTTTCATGTCAAACCCAAGTGTTATGAATGCTTCTACTCAAAATCAGTGGAAATGCATCCCAGTAAAAGACTTAATATAATGGTGTTTCCCCCCCAACCTTGATCCTAAACCACTTTCAAATTAACAGTTACTCTTAAACATATTTAACACAGACTTAAGAGCTAATTGTGTATAATATTTATTCATGAAGAACACTCAAGGATAGTCGAATGAAAACATTTTCCTGGCTAAATATAATTTTGATTCTATGATTTGTTTGGTTATGATTGATCATTTAAAGAATAATAGAACATAAATTTTCATGAGGATTTAATGTTATGATGATGAGATATTTGACATGTTATTTATTTTCTTGTGACACTTGAAGGGGAAAATGAGATGCATGTGGCTTGAATGTGTAATGTGAATCTATTCTAATTAATTTTTCAAGTCTGAATTTCAAAGTCATATATAATTTTCAGAAAACAATTAGTGTATGATTTTCCTATTTGCTGCAATATCATCTTACATGAACCATTTTTTGGAAAAGAGAGAAAGTACAACGACACCATGAGAGCATCAAACACAAATAATATTTCAATATGCAGGATGATCACAATCGAAATATGAATTTTAATCCTTCATTGATCAAGTAGTAAATATAGCCCATTTAGATGTTCCCAGGGTTTGCATCATAACACAATGTGTTGTGACTCTAGGGGGACCAACATCTCCTGGAACCATTTTTGGGGATGATTTGACTTCGTTCCCTGGGTGAAACGACATCTTTTTCAGACTTCTGTGCTGGACAATGGTTGAATTGTTTAAGATGTGCTTTCCACCTGGTGACTCCACTTTTCAATTTTCCTACCATCTTTTCTTTCACTTGAACATTTTTCCCACCCTTCTTACTCGTTACCTCTCCTACGATCTCCTGTCATACTCACCAATATACTACAATGATCGAGACCTTCTTTCCATTGTATGTGTCATATGTACTGTGTACCTACAATGTGCGCTTTAATAATTTTGTCGTCTTTAGTTCATGCTATTACACTCTAGCTTCATCAAGAAGGCACACTCAAAGAAATTCTAACCAAGAACTGTAACTCTTGTTTCCAACCTTGAGTGCTTTGTTTATGCTTCAAATAAGCAAGCTAAAACTTTGTTCACCAGGCCCTCGAGGACCTTGATCACCAATGTATCACCTTTGCCATCACCTACGGTAATTACATAGTTACCATATTCCAAAATTACCATACAAAATTCACACCAGTGAAGGTCATGTGTGAACACTTTGAATCACCTAGTCCTAGACATAAACTCCACCAATTGACTCCACACATAATTGACAAAAGTAGGACCTTGATCTCATTTGCCGCAAAAAGCTTAATTCTACAACACATCATGGTTGGGCAGGGTCAGCTCTATAATCAACCAAACCAACCCAATCAACCTTTGGCATGGGTGGCAATGCGATATGCCCCACTGGCCCTACCTATGGTGCTACATGATATGTTGAAAATTACCTCAAGTTGTTTCCTTGTTTCATTGGTGAGAAGAAAATGACCCTTAAAGAGCATATCAACATGTTCTAGGATTTTAAAGATAATTTTATGGTGGAATATGAAGATGTCTTCATGAGACTCTTTGTTCAGGTCCTTTAGGGAGACGTAAACAAATGGTTTCAAACCATTCCACCAAACTCGGTGCATACCTGGGATGATTTGGAAAGGGATTTTTGAGCTCAATGGGGTAAGAAAAAGGACTTTCAATACTACCTCACAAAGTTTTTGGTGGTAAATAAGAAGTCATATGAAAGTGTATCGGACTTCATGAAGAGAATCAAACAAGATCCCAAATGAAATCAAGCCTACTCCCATTGCTACCATGTTCAACTATGCGACAAATTTTGAGCCAGATTTCTCCCTTATGCTTAGAGAGATACAACCTTGAAAGATATCTGATATGTAATTAGATGCAACGAGATAGAAGGAAATCTAGCTGCAACAAGGAAACTAATAAGGTTGGAGACAACTGATGAGAACCGTGACTTGGAAAGAGAGAGGGGAGGAAACCATAATAAAGGTAAAAATAAATTCAAAGAGGAGCCTGATCAACTCACCTATCATGAGGATCCATTTAAAGAAATAATCGAGGAAATGAATCGATTTATTAAGAACCTATCCAACAAGTTTTCCAAGCTTGAGGCCGAAGGGCCGAGAAAGAATCCTAACCAACCTCTTCGTAACCCACCCTTTTTCCAAAAAAAATTCCACCCACAACAAATGAACATGGATAGAAGAACAAAAGTACAACCTATACAACCGCTTGTTAGGCGAGATGTAAATATACAAATTGATGAATATATTGAGGAATATACACAAGAATAAGAGATAAATTGGGTAGGAGACCCTGCTCCCACTTTCTACATTACTCAAAACGACTACATGCATTCCCTTATAGCACTTGAAATACAAATTCCATATGATTGTGAAGGGTATGAAGACTATGAAGTCTCAACTTCTCAATACTAGAAAATAACAAACTCTGTTAAGGAATAAATCAAGAGAATCTATGACCTGCAGCCTATGGTAGGATGACGCATTGTCACAAATTGATAGATTAGACTGAATAAAACTTACTCTGTCACCACCTAACGTTGAACCTACACAAAATGACATCCTCCCACGTCTTGAACCCTTAAGCAGAGTGCCAAAGGTACTATTGAAGAAGAGAAAGAATACTCCAGACCAAATCCCAACTCCCATGCGAGAGGTTGAGACACCTAAATATCTCACGCCTCCACCACCCAAATCCAACTGATCAAGAAAACACAACGAAATAAACCCCCTCTATTTAAAATTGAAAAAGAACGGATCAAGATCAAAGTTACCATCCCTTTGTTGGAATTGGCACAAAACCCGACCTACCAACCATTTATACAAAAGTTCATGGTTCCATCTAAACAAATCACCCACAACAACACTCTTAATATTCAAGAGGTCTATCCACATGTGGATTTTGGTCTCATGTGGAGGAATAGGACGATGGTAGTATTCCTTTCTACATTTCCTTGAATGTGCATAACAAGTTGCTACACAATTTTATGTTGGACTCAGGAGCATCCCACAACCTCATGCCCAAATAGGTTATAGTAGAGTTGGTATGGGATATCCCAAACCATACCATGGTTTATACTCATTTAATTCTAGGACGTTAAAGTGCCTCAACCTTATCAAAGAATTGCTAGTATCCCTTACCAAAATTCCAAATAAGATCCTGGTTATGGAGATAATGGTAGCCAACATCCTATCCTCCTATGGTATGCTCCTTTCCAGGTCATGAGTTGGGAAATTGGGAGGAACTCTTCAAATGGACCTATCATATGCCACCATACCTCTCTTTGGGGGACAAGAGTGTAGACTTTATAGAGAGGCTAAGCTCCTTTATGTTATTAGTGATGCTAAAAAATCCAAGAACATTAGTGTTATCACAAAAAAATGATCATCTAGCCATAATTTACTAGATGGATCGAAGTACACCATGTAAGGAAATTTTACCATAGTAAAAATTGCTTTCACTGTGAGAAATTACTTAATAAAACACATTTGTTAAGTCATTTATAATTAAATCCATGAAGAATAATTAAATAAATCACTATTTATTTAATTACATTCTAGGAATAATTAATTAAACCATTGTTTAATTAATATTCCTTGTCACATTTGACCCAATTATGAGAAATAAATAGATAAATAATTAATTATCTTATTTTTTTCTAAGAATAATTAATTAATCACTAATTAGTTATTATTCCTTGTCAAGTTTTACCAAATCCCTTAGGAATAATTAAATAAATCATTATTTGTTTATTATTCCTTAGCCATATTTCTTGACATAATAAATAAATCATTTATTTATTATTCTAAATAAAATTTTAAATACTTTTTCCCTCTAACCAAATATAATAAAATATTCCAAATGGTTATTTCGAGAATGGGGTTAATAATATTTTATTATTGCTCATTATTCAAGGATAACCTAATATTTTGTTATAAATATAAGGGTTTTCCATTCATTTTTCACTTTTCGATTATTTTCATTGTTGCACTCATTGTTGCAGCTCTGATTATTATTATTGTCGCACACCATTTTTCTTTTCCATTTTAATTCTCATTGAGCTCAAAGATTTTGTTTGCTAGGTTTGACAGATTATAGAGGAGAGAGGTACTCTACAAAAGCCGAAGACGTTTGAGGATAGCGAAGAACCCATCCCATAGAGGGGGGCTGCTAACATTATTTGTTCTTTTCACAAGTGTTGTTTAATAAAATATATTCTTTATATATCTAGTTTTCATTGGATTATTGGAGTTACTCGCACTTATTTTACTATTCCATTTTGATGTTTAACTATTATTGTGGCATAGATAAGGGCTTTGGTAGGTTTTATTTCTATCATTTTCTATAGATCTACAATGTTTAGAAACCATTTTCATTGTTAGGGTTGTTTATCATCCACAACCTTAAGTGATTTATTTTTGTACACATTCAAGAAGAAAACACAATAAAAATGTGTCTATGCCACAAAACAATCAATGGGATGATATAGTTTATCAAGTGCCCCTGAACTTGCTATGGAGACCATGTCTGGTCCTATGATACAATAATCAACATACAAACTCAATCATGTTTGGAAACTATTATTTGATGAGGAATTTTCTTAGGAAGACACAAGAGCTAGAGTGATTTTGATACCACCCACAGGGAAAAACATCTCACTTTCCTATAAACTAGAATTTGATGCCACTAACAATGTCCTTGAACATGAATCACTGATTCTAGGATTAGAGATAGCTCGTAAAATGGGAGTAAGAATCTTACAATTTTGGGGATTCAAAATTAGTAGTTCTACAAGTGAGAAACTTTTATACTACCAAACATCCCCAAATGAGGTCATACCAAAATGTTGTATGGGATATTATTGAGAATTATTTTGATGCTTTTAACATTACAATCATGTGTAGGGAAGATAATTAACTTGCAAATTCCTTAGCAGTCGTAGCCAATACCTTCCAGCCTCCTTTGGATCTGAAATTGAAGCATGAAGTGGAAATGCGTTACCAACCATCTGTCCCTCACAACATTAAGAATTGGAAGGTATTTTAAGATGATCAACAATTAAAGAGGTCAGTGGAACTCATGGATCAATTTTTAGCAATCAATATAGACTTGAATGAAGAAATACCTAAGGATGATCAAGGAAAAGATTCTGACCAAGGTGACGATAACGAATTACTGAATCAAGTTAGAGGTCACAAAGTGATCCAACTCAAGAAAAACTTCATCCCTAAGGGATTGGTTCCCCTGAAACAAATATTTGATCATAATTATATATTAACCAAGTCAATCTTTAAGCAAATGGACGATAATGTAGAAGAACATAACCTCAGAACGAAGGGAAATTCCCAAAAGGTAAAACTTGCTAAGTCCTTACAACCTAACTATACAAAAAGGTACATCTAGTTATTAAATAAATTTAAAGATGTTTTCGCATGGATTTATGAATATTTGAAGACCTACGATACTTCCATTATTCAACATAGAATACCGTTGAAAGAGAATACTAAGCCTTTTGTGGAAAAACTTAGGAGATTTAATCCCATCCTATTTCCAACGATAGAAAAAGAAAATTAGAAAATTACTAGATGGAAATATCATAGTGTCACTGAGATATTCTCAATGGGTGGCCAATTTTGTACCAATTCGAAAGAAAAATGAAGATATTAGACTCTATGTGGATTTCAGGAACTTGAACCAATGTTCGTTGAAAGACAATTATCCGCTTCCTAAGATGGATCATTTGCTACAAAAGGTAATAGGAGCATCCAAAATATCTATGATGGATGGCTTCTCATGTCATAATAAAATAGAAGTTCACCCCGATGACAAAGATAAGACTACATTCACAACGTCGTGGGGTACCTTTATGTATGATAAAATGCCTTTTGGGTTGATAAATGCAGGAGCTAATTTTCAAAGGGCCGTGGATATTTCATTTGTAGGGGAGAGAGATTGATTCATAGTAATCTATATAGATTACTTGGATTAAGAAGTCATTCTTTGCATTGCGAGAAGGAAAGTTGTTGGGAAATATTGTCTCAAAAGAAGGCGTTAGGATCAACCTATAGTGGGTAGAATCTATTTTGAAGATGGTTATACCTCATAAAAAGAAAGAAGTTTAGTCCTTCTTGGGTAAGATCATTTTATTGTGTAGATTCATTGCAAATTCTACATAACTCTTAGAGAAAATTACAAGTATGCTTAAAAAATATAGGGAAGTCAGGTGGACTTTGGAAGTGCGAGAATCATTTGAGTAGATCATGAAAGCCATTATGGAAGCCTTAGTTTCATTAATTCCTATTTTACTAAAGTCTTTCAAAATTTATCCTTTGCATCTAAACACACCATAACAACGATTTTATTGCAAAACAATGAAACAGGGCATGAGAAACCCAAAACCTTCTTCAACTGTGCTTTGAGAGATGCTGACTTGAAGTACATTATTTTGGAGAAGCAAACATGCGTTATGGTAAAGGATTGCAAGGCATTTCGGGAATATGTGTTACACTCAAGGGTTATAACCTATGTACTGTCTACAACGGTGAATAAAATTCTTGTTCAAATTGATAATGAAGATCGATGAGGCAAATGGATAGTGAAGTTGCAAGAATATGATGTGGAGAGAAAGCCTACTAATTTTGTCAAGGGTTAAGGACTAGCCAAGCTGCTGATTGAAGAAAATAATGTTGAACTTGAAACTTCACTAATGAAGACCTTTTCTATATTAGGGGAGAGGAGAATCCATAAGAACCTCCATCTTTGGATGAAGAAAATCCATAAGAACATCTCTTTTCAGTAGGTATGAATCCACAAGAACTTTTCTTAGAGGACCTCTCAAAATTCTAAAATTCTCCATGGTATCGAGATATCATCTTCTTTTTGTAGATCTGGAATATCTAGTTGAGGTACTAAAGGCCAAATGTAGATCTTTGAAACTAAAAGTAATAAAATACTGCATTTTGACCAATGGATTATTGTGGAAGGACCCCACTAGAGTTCTAATCACTTGTGTAACCAAAGACAAAGCATTAGAAATCACATCAAAATTCCATCAAGGAGCATGCGGAGGACATAAGTCATGGAAGGTAACAAATCACAAAATATTGAGGGTAGGATATTATTGGCCCTCCCTCTTCAAGGATATGAATGCTACTGTTTGGGCCAATTTGAAATGTTAGTTATTTGTAGGAAAGAAAAATCTTAAGTATTTTCTGTTGAAGCTGATCGAAGTGCAGGCTCCTTTCCAGTAGTGGGGTTTAGATTTCATTAGAGAAGTACATTTGAACTCAAGTGGGCAACAAAAATACATTCTCACAGCCAATGATTACTACACTAAGTGGATGGAAGCTATCCCAACTTGCAAAATTGAAGAGAATGCAGCTATAACTTTCTTGGAAGACAATATTCTTGCAAGATTTGGGTGTCCAACAGTATTTTCATAGACAACACTCAAGCCTTCAAATATTTCAAGATGGTGAAGTTTTTCGAATATTATAATATAGATTGCATTCCACAAATTATTACCCACAAGGAAATGAGCTAGCAGAGTTAACCAATAAGAATCCGATGAACATTATCAAGAGAATGTTGGATAAGAAAAAGAAAAATTGGGATGGAAATCTCAAATATGTCGTATGGGCAGACATAATCAACACTAAAAGAGCTACTAGCACATCTCCATACCAACGAGTTTATGGAATGGATGTAGTATTTTGTATGAACCTTAGATCACCAGTGGTGAAATTATTGCAAGATGAAACACTAGATATTAACCTAATGCAGAGAATGATCTATTAGATGATAGAGGTTCAACAATAGAGAGAGGAAGCCTTAGCCAAAGTTGAATCTCACCAAAAGAGGTTAAAAGTTTTATTTGATAAGAAGATGAAGCAATGAGACCTAATGGTTGGTGACCTTATGCTGAAATGGGACTCGCTCAGAGCTGATAAAGGAAAACATAACAATTTTGATAATTTATGGATTGGCTCACTTTGGGTACAATAAGTCTTAGCTAATAACACATATCAACTAGAGACACTGGATGGGGATCCTCTTGGGAATCCTGTAAATGGCAGGTTCCTCAAGAAGTTATTCACCTGAGTTTATGAAAGAAAAAAAAAGACTTTTCTTTATGCCTCAATGCTTTATAGTTCAACACTACTTTGTAATAATGCATGAGAAAAAACTAGTTATGTCCTTGAGTTATATAAACTCCATAGCTAAATGGTTAAGAAGCAATTGGAATTGCAAAGTTATCAATAGACTGCAAGGGCCTATTATCCCCCATGGAGCTAATGTTAGTGCTAGACCCATGACACCTCACAAAATGCAAGCTCAGTGCACCATTCGAGCATGAGCATGGAGGAACTTCCACAATAGAGATGCATGTCAGCTTATCTTAGGTGTAGTCCCATCGAGAAAGAAACATTGATATCATGGGCATCGATAACCAATAATCATGCTCGATCCCAAGAATTTTGGGCCACCACAGGCAGAGACGATGGATAGAACGAAACTAATAGAAACTATGTGCTTCCCTGATTCAATGACAGTGACACTAGCCCATCCAATGATATAGATCCCTTCTCGCCCCCAAGATGTGTGCACCGTAGCACCTAGAGTATGTGTGGAGAAGGTCACATGTCAGTGGCATGGGTCTCCTGCAGAACTTCATGGCTCGGGATTTTCGCCCTCCACCCTGTGCAAAATGCTACCATGCGTCATCACTCACATCAATCGACTCGTCGTTGCTCCACACTATCCGTTTTCTACCTCTCAAAGATATGTAGCCTCCACATAGATCCCCTTTTCCCATTCCTCCTCATCCACCTCATACTCTAGATCACACACCATACTAGCCTCCACATTCTCGCACCCTATCCACTCATTTATGTCCACAATGTTGAGACTCAGTATTTGGTGTACCACCCTATTGTCACGAGGATTTTAGTGGAACATATACCTTACATGATTGGATGGTAGAGAGAGAAGACACTAATGCACATGGGCGAAAATTCGATGGAAAAATATGACGGAAGGGATAAAATAGGAAAAACTATTGGAAGTTAAATTTATTTTTTGTTTTTTTGTTTCTAAATTTCGATGGTCGTCAAATATCTGACATTTGGTCCAATATCCAATGAACTCCAGGGAAGAGTTGTATAAAAACCAATTCCACCATTAATGGCTTATTTCCATTGGACACCGTCTAATTTGGAACCACTTTACATTGGGTTTAGCTAATTATAATACATATGAGATTTATATTGTAATTATATATAATATTATTAATATTATTAATATTGATATCAATAATATATTTATTAATATAATATTATATAATTGTAACATATATATATATATATATATATATATATATATATATATATTATATATATATATATAGATATGCCCGAATATCATATAACTTCAACATATTTGCTATATTACTTGTGTTGGCTTGAGGGGCTTAGACCCAAGTTCAGAGTTAGCTGCACTAACCAACAAAACCCTATACCACCAGCCCTTTTGGCAACAACCTACTCACACAAACTGTAATCTCACCTGAGGCAATATTGGGGGATGCTAGAACCAGGTTTTTGCATCCAGAGGGACTATGCAGTGTGGCTGTAAGGTTTCTATCAGTTTACAACTTAATATGACCTTCACGAATCATTAAACTTATTGTTACAGTTGTAAAGTGTTTTCCTACTTAACAAACTTACGAGATGTGCATAACTAGTCTAACATGTATTATTCATGATATAAAACAATATTTGAACATTCGCGATGTAATTGCAGAAGAAATGTACAAAACAAAACATAAAAAAGATAAAACACCGAAACTATGTGAACATAATAAAATACATAGATCTGTATCAAATTATTCTTTATTAGTTCAAGTCTTCACAAATACAATATTTTTGACCCTGCACACACAATTGCAGGGGCCTGCGCACACAACTGCAGACTTACCAAGGGCTCTACGCACACAACTGCAGGAGCCCTTCCCTTCACCCAAATACAGAAAGATATCCTAATTATAGACTCAAAATATGACATTCAACTTAGTTTAGCTCTTAGACTTGATAAAACACCCCTTTATATATTCTTTTACCCTTACAATACCATAGTCCGCAAACCATGAGTGGAGCTAAAATTACTCTAGATAATCCCATCCCTTGACAAAATAAGGGGCTTTGTCTCACCCTAAATCCCCCTTGACTCTTATAACCCCATGCTAATTGCGCTTCTCTCCTCAAAATGCAGAGTCTTTACATCACTCAGACAAAACTTAGACCTGGGGGACCCCTACCCAACAACTTGTGAATGTTTAAAAGGTTGTAGGCCTCTTTTGAGGTTATTTTTTCAAGAAAATCATCAGTGAAAGTTTGGTGAGGAAAAATGTCACATAACATTCCTCAAGGAAGCCAAGGAGACCGTGGGATAGACATCGGGGGCTTTGAAGTATCAAAAATGTTATCTCCCTTATAAACGATTCAAGGGCTTGAAGATAAGGAGACTTATAATAAAAATATCTAAAATTCATTGTAGAGACAATGGACATGCTGAAGGCACACATGAATATCATCCATTAATAAGTTATTCATTGTATGTCTTTGTATTGTAGATTGTTTTTGTAAATATTTATATGTATATTGTATGTCCATGTATTGTAAATTGTATTGTCTTTCTATTGTAAATGTTTATATTATTTTGGGAGATCTTTGACTTATGTTGTCATCTTGATGTGGACAAATATTATTTGATTATCATGGTTAGGGTTGATTAAGGGGCTAGGTTGAGTTAGGGGTTAATTAGTTTATGGGATTAAGGATAAGGGGTTATTGTTTAAGGGTTTAGGGGTTAAGGGTTAAGGGGTTAGGGGTTTAAGGGCTTAGGGGAATGGGGTTAAGGTGTTAGGGGGTTAATGTATGTTTAGGGGGTTAAATTAGGACCTAGAGGATTTTAAGGGTTAATTGGGTTTTTAAGGACATTTTAATAATTTTTTAAAGTATCATTATGCACATTTTAAAATATGGACAATAGTGAATAAAATTTTATAAGATAAGAAATAAACCTATATATAATATTGTGTATAAATTTTTATAAGACAATATAAAAATATAATATCAATTAAAAAAAATAATTAAATAAAAAAATAATTAAACAAATTATTATAAAGAAAGATGATTGGATGAAGATAAAAGGAGTCCATTTTATTAATTTAGGTAAGATAATTGTTAATAAAATAACCATTGTTTATGAAAAGATTATATAAAGAAAAGGAAAATACATTAGTTATTAAAAGGTTTAAATTTATAAACCACAAATTATTAAATGTAATGTTCCTAACCACAATGTATTTCGCTCATAAATGATACTCTCTCATTTTTTAAGGAAAAAAGTATGGGACCCAAGCCTTGCACTCAGTGTTTCAAAATGTTTTAGGTGACAATGAACTTTTTAACCCCAAGTGATATAGAGTGAAGAATTATCTATATAAAGTCTCCTTTTGTGATAAGTAAAGGGTCTCATTTGTTGTAAATTGTGAGAAAACTTGAAGTAATATAAAAACTATAATGGTTCTAGGAAAATGGTAGATTAAGGAAATGTTTGATAAATCATTAATGGTTAATTTCCATATTTATCTTACTGATTATCACTCATGCAAGATAGAACATTCCATTTTGAATATCCTTTGAAGTAGGCGAAATTGTTTTATTCTATAACATTCACTTACCACTAAGTACAAAGGAGTGAGTTTTTGACATTTTAGTCAAACCAAATAAGTATACAAAAAGAAAGAATAGCCCATTTTGTGTAGAAGGAGAGATTGATGTTGTGCCTTAGTGAAAAATGGTTTTCTATGAAAAAATTCTTTAGTGGGTTCCCTACCACTTTCTTAAAGAAAAAAGGGGATCCTATCTAATTTTCTTACATAGGTTATTGATTTAAAAGTTTATAAGTGAAAAAAAAAAACACAACTAATAAGTTAGATCAACAAACACATTGCTGCCTTGGTTTTGATAAGCTAACCTAGACAATATGAGACCTACCTATTTAGGGGTAATGATGCAAAAAATAGGAAATTAGGAATAAAAGGGTATAGAAAGAAAAAATAGATACAAACAGAAGACCAAAGAATAAAGAATAAGAAATATTTATCTTCCTCTTGTACATTCCTAGACCCATCTAGCCACCAAACAATTTAAGTAGTAAATTTCATTGTGAGAATACCTTTCATACAAGATTAAAAGTTCACATCCTCTTGAAAAATGATTTTTTTAATTAAAAAATATAATATAAGATCCACCCCCCACTTTTTATAATCGAATATTTGAGAGGAGCATGGGATAATTTTTTTATTTTGTCCTTTCCCATCTAATTATCTTGTATGATGAAAGCCATTATGACCAATATTGTAGTATTTACCTTGAGGTTTTTCTGCTTGAACTTAATTGGTATTGCCTAGATTCATTGGTATTTTTGTTTAAGTCTTGTACTTTGAGTACATTTGTAAATGTGATGGAATGAAAAGGGTTTGATGATTTTCAGGTGATTATTCCTATTTTTTTTAACATAATCTTAAATATCTTGCTAAATTGCACAAGCTTCATGATCACATGGATTTTTTGTATTTGTTTCTTTATCTCACCCAAGCTCATGGTTTCTCACCCATCCTCTTAAAACTTATGGTATCTAATTGAAATCAAGAAAGAATATGACATTATAATGATTAATGAAAAATAAGATCAATATGTTTTTTATTATGCTTGTGACTATATATCTCAGAAAGTGTCTCTCTTCCTACATGTTAAGAAAAGTAACATATTTCCTAGATTTTTTCAACACATTCTTAATCATCTTAACAAATTGCACAAACATCATCATTGCTTTTTTGTCTTTGTTTCTTGATTTCAACTAATTAGTTGTTTTTGCCTTTGTATTTGTATTTTTTGTCCTTGTTTTCCTATATTATATTTCTAAACATTTGTATCGATGTTTAAATACTTTCTATATATACTAATACCACTTTATTGATTGCAAATGTATAGTAATAGCCCCCAGGGAATTGCTTGACAAGGAAGAGGTGGTTGTAGTACAAGTGCTTGTTCAAGAACATGGAGAGAATATTGAGGATCAAGCTAATGATCCTATGGAAGAAGATAATGATGCTGATAACACAGTTGAAGAAGATGGGACAAACAGATTGATCCAGGAGACATTTAATAATGTTGGAATGGATGATGATGGTCGTGCTTTTGATAAACCTGTACTTGAGAGGGAAATTGAACCTCTTTATGAAGGCTCAAAAACATATCTACTCTCTATTGTATTGCTGCTGATCATAAGTGGTGAATGGTTTGTCAAACACATTTGTGACACAACTCCTAAGGTATGTAATATATTTTGTGACATTTAGTACTATATACATGACAAAGCAATTTTTTTTCCTTTGTTTTTAATGTTAGTACGTTGATCATCATTTAATTGATTCGTAATATTTGGATGTAATATGTACGATTAATATTGTTTAGTACATTAACAAATACTACTAGTTTTTTATGTTATAGATTGTTAGGTGAATTTCTCTGACCACCATCAAATTTTTTACCTTGTACGTACTGATATTTATATTCCATTATGAAAGACATTGGAATGGAGCATCAAGCTATTCATGCATGTCCTAATGATGATAATATCTATTATAAAGAACATGCATCAAAAGACAAATGCCCAAAATGTGATGACAGTAGATGTCAAACTGATAAAGTAACAAAAATGGTGCCTCACAAGATTCTTCGTTATATTCCCATAATTCCACGTCTACAACAATTGTTCAGGTGAAAAAGCATAACATAAATTATGGATTACCATGTAGCAAATAGAAGTGAAGATGGTGTTCTTCAAATGCCTGCAGATGGATCTACATTTAGGAATATGGAGGAAAGGTGGAAAACGTTTAAAATAGAACCTTTTAATCTTAGGCTTTCATTGGAAATTGACGGTGTCAATCCATTTGGAGAGATAAAATCTGATTACTTAGTGTGGCCCATTTTTGTTATCAACAATAAAATCCTCTATGGATGTCAATAAAGATGAAGCACCTAATGTTGACAATGATTTTTCCAGGTATTAATTTTTTTAGAATAATTTTTTTGAACAAAATATATTGTTCCAGGTATTAATCTTTTTACACATATATGTTCTTTTTTTTTTGCTGAAGAAAGAGTCGTACCTTCTATTTCATTAAATCAGAAAATAAATTACATAAATTACAACAGTCCACGAGGAACTGTAGGCCAAGGAGAAACCATTCTCTTACTGCCAAGGGCATCAAGTTGAAGGCAAAATCCCTGACCCCTACAAACAAAACCTTAAAACCCTCAAAAGACAGACAATGTTGAGGCTGTATGGTCTATCCATAGAAATCTGGCTAACGATAATCAAATCAGGCCATCAACAAGCCCACACTTTAAATAAATAATTGAACCCGAAGATGAAAAAAGGTACCAATCTAAAAGGATTTCGGGTTCGAATAACCCACGAACCCACATACCTGTAGAATGTGCGATAATCAATGATTCCCACCAAGACCATTTTGCAACCCACCATGAATATATTGCATCAATGATTCCCGCCCTCATATGGACTTGTATCCTTAATCTCAATCGTCAAATCTTCTCAGCTGATCTGATGGTAGTGGAAGCTTTCGTAGTACTTAGAAGCACAACGCTTACCCACCTGGACCCACCTACATGCTTGATCGTTCCTAACCATAGATCTGCCTTTCTTAATCCGATGGCTGACGATCATATCGCACTAGTCTAAAGCACCAAACAATAGTGCGCGATGAGGGCGATATTCAATCCCTCCCCTTGGCCACGTGTAGCATGGTGAGTGGAATCGCTCCCATTTCAGAAAAACCACTTCCCGCTTAAAAGGCCTGTGATAACCGATATACCACCCCAAGAGCGGTATTGCATCCAAAGAAGGAAAACTAGGGATAATGAGGCCACTGAGAAATCCTAGGTTCCAGCCCCTCGGAGCATCTCCTCTACACCTATACCTAAACCAATGTAAGATGTTACTCCAACCATCCGATCGACCATCTGATAAACAGAGTCTGTCAAGCTGCTTCCACTTGGAGCCTTTGTGATTGTACTTACCATGGTTGTGAAGGCCGATAGTGGCCTGCATCCCACAAAAGACCAAACTGTGAAAAAATAGCAATTCATAAAGAATCCAAGTCATCTAGACCCCGCCTCCATGGCTCTATTCTGAAACACAATCCTATCTTCATCTGCCTGGTCGTGACAACTCGCCTTTAATCTATTCTGAGACAACTCTTACCAACCCATCGCGACCCTTCTCTCTATACAGATCACTCCTTGATTGGCCAGAATATCTGCCAATTTATTGGCCGTTCTTCGCACATGGTTAAAACATACTGTCCAAAGGCACTGGAGGTGAAGTTGAATCCATTGAAAGACCTATATTAGCCTCCAATTTTTTGAGACTTTTTCCGGCTTCATGCCACAGATGATTCTCTTGACCGAGTTAATTATTAACTCCAAATAAACTTTGACAATCACATTTTGGTGGTTATCCTTCTCCAGGAAATCTAAACATTGCTCCAGAGCCATTAATTCCACCATATTGTTAGTGGATCTCCCTAAATGGCAATGGAAGATGAAAATAATACTTCTGTTTTCATCCCTTAACACCCATCCATAGCCAATAGTACCCAAGTTGCCTTTTGAAGCCCCATGAATGTTGTATTTCTAAAAACCCTTAGGGGGAGGATGCCAGAAATCCTGCTCAGAATCCATTGTCATTACCTTCCTATCCAGGCCCTAAGGAATAAGTCCCTGCAAACCCAGTTGATGGAGAATCCTCAATTCAGCTTCTGAAGGAGGGTTCTTAGGGGGATTTCGCACTATAGTGCCTACCGTCTCCTTAAGCTATTTTAAGATCTGCTCAAAAAGGTGTTTGGAGGGCTTCTTTTCATTTTTGAAGATTCTATTGTCCCTTTCTTTCCAGACATTCCATATAATGAAGCTTGGTGTAAGAGCCCAAGCTAAGCCAAGAAATTCATAATAAAAAAAGTTCCTTCTCCAGTTGCTTAGGGTATTGATAATACTCCCTTTGTCCCTATAGAATTGTTGGAAAATGGTGGAAAACGTTACCCACAACCTGGAGGTGAAAATGCAATTGTTAAGAAGGTGCTCCATTGTTTCCTCTTGGGGTTCATAGAGCTGGCATCTAGAAGGCCGCAGAACACCCCTCTTCTGAATGTTATCCCAAGTAAAAATTTTCTTATGTTGAACCAGCCACATGAAGAGTTTAATATTCATCCAACCTTGATGCCTCCATAGGTTCTGCCAAATCCTATCTGGAACATGGGAATTTATTTCAAGGAGTATGCATTTTGCTTCCTTAATATTAAAGGTACCCTCATTATTGTTGCCCCATCTTAGTTGGTCATGCCCCCTTGACACTAAAATCTTCCTTTGTTCTAACATTTTCATAAGTGCCTCTGCTTTAGCTTTCAAGGGTCCGTCATCCCTATAATCAATGTTCCTCCATGTTCTCCATATTCCTATACTATTGGTTTGATCCTAGAAATCTTTTACCTTAGATAACCCTTTGGTGTCTGTCTCTTTCTTAAGCTCCAAAATGTCCTCTTTTAACAGTATAGGTTCTTGTTGCCATTTATCCTCCCAAAATAAAGTTAAATCTCCCTCTCTGATTTCCCAGAAGCTTTTCTTTGTACTAATCCCCTATTTTCCCAGGCCTTATTCTAGATGTGTGAGCCCTTTATGTTTCTAGACATCCTTATGCGGTCATTATTTTTCCAAGTGCTAGCATATTTTTCATTCCAAATACTAGCCCACTGAGCCTTTGGGTCTATTACCCAATGCCACCATAATTTTGGCCCTAAAACCTTGCTTAGAATCTCTGGATCATCCAATCCAAGACCCCCATGGTTTTTAGGTTTGTAGATTTTTTCCCAGACTACCAAGGCCCATTTCTTTTTTTCTTCCCACTTACCCCAAAGAAAGTCTCTTTGGATGGTTCTGAATTGTTGCAAGAATAATTTTGGTACTGGGAGAGCTAATAGCATGAAGACTGGGATTGATTGAAGAACAACCTTTGTAAGCACCAACCTACCAGCCAAGTTTAAAGATCTAAGAGTCCATTTCCTGATTTTATCTTGCATCTTATTAATCACTAGCTCCCAAATGCTCTTGTGCAAAGGTTTAGTAGTTAGAGGAACTCCCAAATATTTTGAAGGGAGGACATCCCTTTGAAAGCCTAGAATTCTGGAGATATTCCTCTGAATAGAAATATTGGTATTAAAGAAAAAAATCCTAGATTTGGAGAGATTAACTTCCATACCTATAGCCATTGCAAAGTCATTCAAGATTTGTTTGTACGCAAGAGATTCTTTTACCATGGGGATTCCCTGCAACATGGTATCATCAACAAATTGTTGATGAGTCAAGGCTTGTCCGTTCTCAGAAAGTTGGAGACCCTTAATCTTACTAGCTTCTTTTGCATGCTTGATGGATCAACCAAGTCCTTCCATCATGAGGATGAAAAGAAAGGGAGAGAGCAGGTCTCCCTCCTTGAGGCCTCTTGAAGGAATAAAAGCCTTGGAGGGAGAACCATTAACCAATATTGAAAAGTTGGAAGAGGTTACCAGGGCCATGACCCATCTAACCCAATTATGATCAAACCCAAAAGCAATAAGAAATTTCCTAATATAGGTACAATTCAACTTATCATAAGCTTTGGCAAGGTCCAATTGCATGATCATTCCGAACTTCCTATTGCTAGTCAATGAGTGCACCACCTCATGCGCTTGAATGATGTTATTAAGAATTTGTATACCTTCCACATAACTAGATTTTTCTATAGAAACTAGTGTAGGAAGAAGAGGTTTGAGTCTATTGGCCACAACCTTAGATATTATCTTGTATACCACATTGCACAAAGCTATGGGTCTAAACCTGTCTGGAGTTTGAGCATTATCCTGTTTAGGGATCGGGGAGATGAAGGAGGTGTTGAGCACCTTCAAAATATTATATTCATTCTAGAATCTTCCACTACATTCAGAATATCATGTTTAACAATATTCCAACAAGCTTTAAAGAAATCCACATTGAAACCATCAGGGCTAGGTGCTTTTCCATCCTGCATTTCTTTGAGAATGTCACTAACCTCCTGTTCATTCACTGGCCTATTAAGGTTGAAATTATCCTCTCTAAGCACCAGCCTAGGTATATGTCTTGTTAAGTCCCTGATGAAGTGCTCTCTATCTGAAATGGTTTCCTTTGTTATACCTTGAAAGTGTTGAACTAACACAACTTCTATATCTTCATGGGTATTAAGAAGATTCCCTCCCTCATCCTTGATAAAATAGATCCTATTGCAAGCTCTGTTCGCCATGTTGGATCTATGGAAAAATCTAGTGTTTCGTTCTCCTTATTTTAGCCATTGAACTCTAGATTTTTGTCTCCAAAATATTTCCTCTTGTTTACATAAATTCTCCCAGTCTTGGTGATATTTGGTGACTTGATCAATTTTGACTTTATGAAAGCCATCTATAATAAGGGCTTGGTTGAGTTCCTGCATTTTATCTTCAACAGATTTTTTTGCTTCAAAAATATTTCCAAATTCATTCTTGTTACATTCTTTGAGCTTGAGCTTGATGTGCTTTAGTCTTTTATGTAGAAGGAACATTCTTGTACCTTGAATATGCAAATCTTCTGACCACCAATTTGCAATGTTGCTGATGAAATCTGGGTGGGTACCCCAGATATTCTCAAATCTAAAAGGTCTATTCCTAGGGATACCAATACCTTGAACCTCTAGTTGAACCGACTAGTGATCTGATCCTCTAAAGGGGAGAACTATCGCTATCATTTCCTTGTCAATGAGCATAAGGTCCTTTGAGATTATGAATCTGTCTAACTTTGAGGCTACTTGAGACTCTCCTCCTCTTTTATTGTTCCAAGTAAAGAGACCATTATTCATATCAGTGTCAACTAGCTTCATATTATCTATGAAAGTTTGAAATGCTAAAGAGTCTTTGCTTAGAGTTCTAGTTCCTCCTTTTTTCTCCGAAAGTGATTTGATCATGTTGAAGTACGCTCCCATGATCCATGGGATTCCTACATGTCTGTCTCTGAGATCCACAAGAGAATTTAAAAACCTGATTTTATCATCCACTCTTTGAGGGCCATAAACATTCGTGACCAGATAGGTCTCCTTATCTCCCACAGGTTGAATAACCACAGATAAATAATTCCTCGATGCTTCAACATCTATTATGTCAATCTTTTGGGGGTTCCAAAGAGTGAGTATGCCTCTGCTGTATTCTCTGCTTTAACTTCTAGAAACTCAAATCAATTGAGCCATTTGCTATGTATTTGTTTTATTTTTTGAATGGAACATTTAGTTTCTTGGATAAAGAAAATATCTAGAGTTGCTTGTTTCATTCCATTACTAAGTAATCTTTGTTTTATTTTACTACCTAAACCCTTGATATTCCAAGATTTGAAATTCATCATTAAAGATTTTTAAAGGAGTAGCTGGTTAGGCCTTTAACCTTACCTGAATCAATCATTAGATTTCCACATTCCATCAAAAGCTCGTTCTGCATTTTCTTGCCTCTTTTCTTTCCTGGGTTTCTAGGTGCTAATCCTGGTGTGGATTTCATAGTTTTCACACCTTTGTTACCCTGCCTTTCATTGCTTCTTTGCCTCTCCAGCCCTTTACCTTGAGTTTTCCATATGAACAGCTGTTGAACTCTATTGAAATCTTCTTGAGGTAACGAGTCTACCCCTCTCATGGTTCCCTATTTCAATAACCCTTCCAGATGTAGGTGTTCTCTATCAAGAATCTCCTGTAGTTCGTGGTCCTCCATTTCCATCTCACTCTGGGTGATTTCCTAGTCCATTTCCAATTCTGCCTCACTCATCATGGTATCTTTCTGTTTATTAATATCCTATGTTTGTTTACATTCTTCTTCTTTCTCCTTCTCCACTAAACTTCCTCCCATTGCCTGATCTACTTTTGTTATCTCTTCTTCTTCTTCGAGTACTTGGAACCTATTATGATTGCCTTGTTTCCCTTCTATTTGATGTTGCTTTGGCCCCCTTTTTCCCCCTTTTCCTCTATGTACCACTTTGTGAAACCTTTCAATGTATTTCGTAGCTTTAGCTTTACTCTTGTTCTCTATTTTACTGAGAGGGCAATCTCTGAATAGGTGCCCATGCTCATGGCATATGCGGAATCTGAAAGGATTATGTTCATAATCTACTGTTTGCACCCATTCTTCATCAAAAACTTCCAAAATTACCTCATCCAGTAGAGATCTAGAGAGATCCATCTCCACACATATTCTTGCAAAGGAAGTGTATTTTCCCCTTCTGGTGGCCTCAGAAGCTTTAACAAAACATCCTAATTTATTTCCTATGGTAGATAACGATTCCGTTTACCAGTAATCAATAGGTAGAGAGTAGAATCTTACCCAGATCGAGATCGAAGTAAATGTCTCATGCTCCAGAACAAAATTCATAATCCATGGCCGCATATAGAGGCCTGTTGTTGCATAGAAGTAGGGCCCTCCTTCAAACACTCTGTCTTTATCTTCAATATTTGTAAAGACCATAGTGAAGAATCCCTTTGACCCAAGATGTGGGTCTATGCTTCCTTTTGGTTTCCAGTGGTATTTAATCCATGTCTGTAAAGCTTTTTTAGTGGGCCATAATCCCATTAAGTTACAAATGATTGCATATGTCTGCATGTGGTCCCTGTGCACCTGGAGATTAGGATCATTTAAAACCACTCTAGGTGTGATCTCAGCTTTGGGTTTACATGGTCCCTTTTGTGCTTTGTCTTTTGTTCCCTGTTACTTGTCTGCTTCCTCCTTTTCTTTTGTGCTATTATTCTCCCTGGATTTGGTACAATCATGCTCCTATTCAATGTTCCTTTTCCCTTATTTTGAATGACCTCTATCATTTTCTAATGGTTTCTTACCTCTACTGGCCACAACCTACTTATAGGAGGGAGTGGAGCTCCCTCCTTTGCACCCTTCCATGGAGATCAGTGCATGTTGAAGTCTGTAACCCTAGTTGTTCTCCTGCTCTCACCTCTCAATTTGCTCACTGTTTACTCATATATGTTCAATTATGTCTTATATTTATTTTATTTACTCATATATGTAGTACTTATATATTGTATGTTCAATAAATTAGGCAAGTACTAGGTCAAAGATATGAATGTATATATCGATCCTCTTATTGATGAGTTAATGGAGTTATGGAACAATGTTGCTATGTATGGTATCTCTAGACTAGTAGATGCACAAATGGAATTTGAATTCCATGCAATGATTATATGGACACTTCATGATGCCCCAGGGCTAACACATTTCTGTGGTTTGTTATAACATTACCCTGCACTTTAATGGTGTTTAGTTTTATGACTTTCATTTCATGTATTGTTTTTAAATAGTCCCTTCATTGTACATACTTAAAATAATTTATATAAAAATGATTCTATCTCTTGCAGGTCTTCAAACAAAGGGTAAATTTGCTTATCTAGTTTGTGGTCCAAGATTAAATCTTATCATTTAAGAAGTTTAGGAAAGGAGGTGTTTGATGAGTATAGGAACTTCCTTTCTAAGAACCATAGGTATCAAAGTACCGAAAAACATATTTTCAATGGGAAATAAGAGTCTGGATTAAGACCACAGACTCAATGACACCTCGTGCATGGAAGTTGTAATATAATAGAGTCTCTCAAGGTATGGATCAAATTGTCTATTTATTAATATACATGATATGTATGGATTATTTTTATTTTAGTGGAATTTTCTTCATTGTACTAATTGATAGGTTATATATTTGTTGTTATAATATATTTAACTATGATTCACATTGTGGGTCATCAAGGCATCAATAACATGGCACTTCCACGAGGAATGAAAATATATCCTGAGAAATTCAATAAACTCCCCTAATATGAGCACCTAGAAATTGTTCATTTGTTTCATACAATGCACATAGGGAAGGATGTAACAAATACCTTATGACGAATCTTAGATGGAAGGAGAGACAAAGAAGACAAAGAAATTCTTAAGATTTGTAATGACATTAAGGAGGCCAATCATGCAATTCAAAGTGTGATTCATTCAAATAACGACGAAGACAACCAAAATACAAGTGACCTTCCATGGTTATTGATAGAGAAATAAAACAAGGATGTTAAAAGGTTATTGAAACAATTAAATTTCCAACTAGATATTATTCAAACATAAATAATATCCTAACAAAGAAAGGTGAATTAGGTGGAGTAAAAACTCATGATTAGCATATATTCATTAAGGTAATTATTTTGGTGCATATATTGTACATTGGTGAAACATATTGTTAGTGTTTTTTTCTACTAATTTGGGAATAATAATGATCAATCATTATTTTTGTTACATTATGTTCTATATCTATCTCTCCCAAACAACTTTGACAATAATGTCAAACAAGTTATATATGATCTTGGCAAATACATGAGTTAAGTGGAGATTTATCTGCAAAATGTAATTTGTTCAATAATTTCTTTTACAACTTATATTTGACTACATGTGTTTTACTTGTCATCATGTACTATATAATTTTTTGTTGAAAATTATGATTTTATTGCTTCATTTGTAGCTGGTTGTCATCTAAATAAACTGATAAAGAATATATAAAATATTGGATGAAATAAATTCCTCATCTAATGTGTGAAATACAATCGTATCTACATCTTGAATTTTTTAATGCACAAGAACACTACCTCATACACCAAGTCGAGGAGATTAAAAAGTGTGGACCTGTACAAACAAGATCAATGTGGATGGTTGAGAGGCACTTGAAATCATTGAAGGCTTTGGTCAAGCAAAGAACATGTCCTCAGGGTTATATGGTAGAGGGAGATATGGTATATAAAACCATGGTTTATATTCATCAATATAATCTTGCAATAGGAAAAAGTATTAACTCCATGACCAAATTTGAAAGGGAGCACCTATTGGGGAAAGGTGGAATGAGGAAAGTGAGATGTAAGTAGATAGTGGAGATTTATAACACATTTGAATTTTTTGTTTTTATGTATATTGTACTTATTTAGATTTTAGTCTTCCTACATAATCCATTATTATGAAGGTATAACATGGTAACTAATTATATATATGTTAATTTTTTATTTTAATACAGTTGGTCAAGAGTGGGATGCAATACATTTATACATTGTGAAAACTATTGATTGGATGAGGGTATGGATTGAATGATCTAAAAAAGATAATAATGGTAGGTTATCATGGCATGGTGTATCTACATTGGTCAAAGAATCTCAATGTAATGGAGATACCAATCTTACATGGAGGGAAATTGATTTAGCATATGGTTTAAAAGATTATCAAGAAAGCATATTCACCCATATATACTATTGAGTTTTTTTCAATTATATTGATGCATATGGCATGTTTTTTTCTTACTTTGCAAATTTTCTAAGTATAAATATGTTTATTAATTGAAAATGCATTTTTTATGTGTTTGATATATTGCAGTTGAAACGCCACAACAAAATGTGGTGCGATGGCCGCAAATTTCACATCAAAAGGTTGGATGAAAAGATGAAAACTTCTTATAGTGGGATAACTATAGTATTTCAGGTTATTAATGTTGCCTCTAAAGGTGACAGACATCCAAAAGTCTCTAATAATAGATACTATGGGTCTATCCATGATATACTTGAGTGTGACTTTGGATCCTTCAAAATAGTTGTGTTCGATGTCAAATGGTTTAGGCTACGAATCCACGAACATGACCCTGATAGAACTGTTATTGAGCATGCTAATGGATTTAAGATGGTTGATACAAGGAATATTGAGCTAGGATCGGAGCCTTATTTTCTTCCAAGAGAATGTGAAATTTATTTTACGTAGATGTTCCAGGTAAAGCAAGTTGGTCATATGTTGCTTGATATGATCTAAGAGGAAGGTCGGTAAAGTATAATGTAATGGAAGAACCAGATGAAATTGAAGAAGAAGATGATGTAGAGGAGAAATGGGTCCATGTGCCAGACGAAGACGTTGAATAATTTCAAGTATACGATAATAAAGACAATGTTAGTTTGGATGAACTAGATGATATTGACATTGTGTCAGATGAAGAACTTGAAGAAGTTGAACCAAATGTAGAAAAGCATGTTCTAGATGATGATATAGACGATGGTGATGATGTTGATATGGTGAATTATTTGAACATGAATTATGAACTGGATGATACAAATGCTGAGTTAGGTGAGGAAGAATATTAATGATATCAAAATGTTGAAAAATACGAGGTATGCATTTATATGTTTTTAGTTGGTTTGTTCTCTTTCGTTCTCCTTAATTTTTTATTTTCCTCGTTTTTATGTTTCAATGTTATTGTGCTTCTTTCAAATATATTATAGTAGATAGATTGGGTATTGTGGAATTGAGATTGATGTGAGGGGGGCTGGGGGAGGTACATATGAGCTTCCACTTTCACGTGGTTAGCCTTGTTCAGTAGAGAATATATTATTTTTGAAATGAGGAGAAGATCATTTACGTTTATACCATCATTTCCAAATTTAATTTTGGTTCGTTAAGAAAGTGTATTGGGTGAGTTGGACGATGGGTGAACCAGGTGACATAAAAATTAGGCAGACGTGAAAAGTAAGGCCGACCCATGACTTCCCATGAACTAAGTTCCTAACAAGGGGTTCCATAATGATATGTAGAAAATTGACTAAATTAATGTTTAGATGTTAAAGTTCGGTTTATAATTTATTGATTATGTAGAATGGTACTAAAAAATGATATTATTTTGTTGTCATTGATGAGATAATGATTTTTTTTACTTATTTACATGGAAGGGTGAACCCCGGCACCTTGGGCATGACCGTATGAAGGCAGGGTGCCCAAGCACCCATGGGACATCGCCTGATGGGCACCCGCCCAACAGGGGTGCCCGTGCAACGAGTTGGTGGGTTGTCCCAACTTGGAAATGGGTGCCTGTAGGAAAGAAGCAGGGTCGACCCATGATTTCCCATGAACAGAGTTCCCATTAGGGGTTCTCATAATGATTTTTAGAAAAATGACAAATTAATGTTTAGGTGTTAAAAGCTAGTCTATAATTGATTGATTATGTAGCATGGTACTAAAAAATGATAATATTTTTTTTTCATTGATGAGATAATGATTTTTATTGACTGATTTTCATACCAGGTTGAATGCCTGCACCCTGGGCACACCCACACAAAGGCAAGGTACGGATTCACCCATGGGGGTGTCGTGTATTGGGCACCCTAGGGCTTCTTCCCTACAGGGGTGCCCATGCGACAAGTTGGTGGATCAACTTGACTTGGAAAGGGGTTCCTTCACAAGAAGTAAGGTTGGCCCATGATTGTGCATGAACATAATTCCCAGCAGGGCATCTCATAATGATTTTTAGAAAATTTCCTAAATTAATGTTTAGATGTTAAAATTGAATTTATAATTAATTGATTATCCAACATGGTACTAAAAAATTATAATATTTTGTTGTCATTGATGAGATCATTATTTTTGTTGACTAATTTCCATGAAATAGAAAACACTCACACCCTTGGCACATCCACATGAAGGTGGGGTACCCATGGGGCATCGCGTGCTAGGCATGCCAGGGCGCCTGTGCAAAGAGTTGGTTGGTTTTCCTGACTTGGCGAGGGGCACTCACACAAAAGAAGCAAGGTCGAACCATGAATTCCCATGAACTAAGTTCCCATAAGGGGGTCTCATAATGAATTTTAGAAAATTGACTAAATTATGCTTAAGTGTTAAAGGTTGACTCATAATTGATTGATTATGAAGTATGGTACTAACAAATGATGATATTTTGTTGTCATTGATGAGAGAATGATTTGTGTTGATTGATTTGCATGGTAAGGTGAACACCCACACCCTGGGTGTGCCTGCACGAAGTGGGGCGCCTAGGCACCCACGGGGCATTGGGTCTTGTACACACTAGGGCACTCGTACGACGAGTTAGTGGGCCAAATTGACTTGGAAAGGGGAACTTGCACAAAATCAGTAGGGTCGGCCCATGAATTCCCATCAACAAAGTTCCCAACAGTGGTCCTCACAATGATTTTTAAAAAATTGACTAAGTTGATGTTTAAGTGTTAAATTTGGGTTAAAATTGATTGATTATGCAACATGATAGTAATAAATTATAATAATTTGTTTTCATTGATGAGATAATGATTTTTTTTATTGATTTGCACAACATGGTGAACCTGTGCATCTTGGACGCGCCCGGGCTCCCATGAGGCATCGTGTATTGGGCACACTAGGGCACCCGTGTGATGATTTGGTGGGTCAACTCAGCTTGGCATGGGGCACCCAAAAAACATAAGTAAGGTCGACCCATGACTACCAATGAATAGAGTTACCAAAAGGGGGTCTCATAATGATTTTTAGAAAATTGACTAAATTAATGTTTAGGTGTTAAAATATGGTTTATGATGAGCTAATGATTTGTCGTGAGGGTTGCAGGAGTATCTTGAGCTATTCATGATGGGACTTGAGAATGGGGCCAATGTTGAAATTT
>APFE030151756.1:67894-104757 GCA_000404065.3 Pinus taeda
TGTTTTTCACTTTCAGTGAGTTGATGTGTCAACGTATCTATGATCATATTATTTTCTTCTAAACAAATTTTGAGTTTTGTGATTTCTTCAAGAAAGTCTTCCTATTCTAAGGCATCCAAAAAATCATCATTGTCATATGCCATGAAAAGTCTATTATCTTGTTTAGTTTCATCTTCATCACTATTAGATAAACCATCACTATCTTCATGTGTATAGTAACTCCTTCTATTGACAACCTGTTTTCTATTGCCTTTTGCATATTCCTTTCCCTTTTCATATTTATCTTTATGAGGAAATTTGGCAACATAATGGCCTCCTCTACCACAAGCAGAGCATTTGAATGGTAGCTTACCTCTGAATCTTCTGGAACCCCTTTGAAGCTTCTTGACAAAATTTAGCTAATCTTCTTCTTCTGAAATGTATCTTGGTTCATTGTGCTCTTTCTTTTCTTTTCCCTTTGCTAAAGCTTTAAAATTGGCTTCTCTCATATCTGATGGACCTCCTTTCCTCATTTCAAAGCCAGTTAGGATTCCATGGAGTTGAGTCACAATAATAGTTTGAAGATCTTGTTTTTCTTTTGTGATAGATACTTTTTACTCAAATTTAGAAGACAAAGATCTCTAAATTTTCTCAACTAAAGTATCATCCTTGATCTCTTCACCCAGATTCTTCTTACAATTAACAATATCATCTACACATAAAATGTAACTAGAAATACTCTCATCACTATGCATATTAAGAGTTTCATACTAAATTCTGAGAGTTTGAAGCTTAGCCCATTTTACCTGGGAGTCTCCTTGATAGATCTGAATGATTTTGTCCCATATCTCTTTGTCTTTCTTGAGCTACATGACTTTGACAAATTATGATTCTGACAGACTTCCCAATAAAGTATTGACTGCTTTGACATTGGTTTCGTATAACTCCTACCTGCAAAGTCTATAGGTATTTCCGCTGGAAATCGATATCCTCCTTCAAAAATTTCCCAAACATCGAATCCAAGCAATTGAAGATAGGCTATGGTTCTTATTTTCCAATATACCAAGTTGCTTCCATTTAAGATTGGTGGTCTGATAGATCTCATGCCTTCATGATTATTGATATTGAAAGATCTTCCTTTAAGTGATCAAGCTTCTTCTGAAGAACCTTCTCTGATACCAATCGTTGGAAATAATACTGAGAGGGGGGCGGGGTGAATCAATATTTACACTTCAATAAATTTTTATTTCCCAAACAGATTTATATACACTACTTTTGTGAAGTGAACTTGCATGTACATGCTACTATGATTAGAGAAACCAGCATATACCTATAGAAATTATGATTTAGTCAATTTATCATGTGTTGAACTTTAATCAATGCATCAATAAATTGTTAAACAGTGCAGTAAAAACATAATAAACATCACACATAAGAAACACACATGAACACCAAGATTTATGGTGGAAACCCAATGCGGGAGAAAAACCACCTGCTGTTGTTGTCTCTATCTTCTTTTAATATTAAGAAAATTTGTTTAAAATCTTGTACTGGTGCAGACTTGTACCAGTATGCAGGCACCCACCTGTAGAAAGCTACAACTTTCTATTTTCCATCTTCTACAGGAAGGGAGCTACAATCCCCTAGCTCTTGTACTAGCCAATATGTTTACTAGTATGTAGGTGCCAACCTATAGAAGACTACGACCTTCTCTCTTCCTCCAAGGATCACATTTCATAAATTTTCAGAGTGGATGCTTCTAGTACACAATAATACAAATGAACGCATCATTTCATCAAATTTTCATACTCAACCCATCATAACTTCAAAACTGCATCAACCTATAATCAGTTAATCTGAACAGCTAGATCACTGTCACCAAAACACTGTGTTGAACCTAGAAACCTACATCATAAGTCAAAACTAGTTGTAACCTCAAAAATCATGCATCAGAATGTATACGCTACTTTACTGAACCCAACCTATGTGTATACACTACTTCCTTTAACCAATCCTGCATATACCTTCAAAACTACTGAACCATAAAACTTCTGAATCATGTATGTATCAAACAACAATATGCTGAACATCTACAATCAATTTATAGAGCTTTACACATGCAGTAGTATAGATAACCCTTCTCACTTAGACAATCAATCAAGCAGACACCAAACTCCTTATGCATTCATTTTTACATTCAGATCTAAGAATACATCATTGACAGACAACACTAAAACAACAAAACTAATTAGATAGATTAGCCATTTCTGAAGAATAGGTTTTTCCTTTGTATACGCTACTTGGAAGAGTCAAACTTGGATGTATACATGCTTTTACCGAGGCAAACCAACATATAGATCTTCAAATATTAACTCACAACTTCGTTGCTATTTCAAACTTCAGAAAAACCCAAATCATGACATTTAAAGAATAGAACAGGTGTACGCAATCAGATCTAGCCCAACCAATATCAGATCATTCAATGATAAGTCATTTTAGGTCTCATGATCCTGATCTAACATTGAATTCAAGGTGCACATTTTAGATCAAATCATAAACATAGCCCTTGCAACATAAAATATACTTCAGCTAGAAGTATTCCTGAGAAACCTTTTTCACTTGCACACACTGGTCTTTTGATCTTCTCCTCCTTATATAGTCTTTGGCCTTTCTCAATACCTTGGACCAAAACCACTTAGGACCCATGGTATTCTTGGACGGAATCAAATATTCATTACTTTTCTCAATATTGTGGGCTAATACCATGGTATTGACCCCTGGTATTTTTTACTCTTGAATCTCCTTGATTTTCAAATATATGCACTTTTCTTCTTATGAAAGTGTGTGTATATGTATATGCCTCATTTGTTCTGTGAACCAATGTGTATACACTGTTTTGACTAAGTGGACCTGCATATACATCTTAAACTTCTTTACACCATCCTTTTCCTTCAACATCTTCATTCTGATCGGTAGACTTTAGTTCCATCTTCCTGTTCTTCTGTACCAATGCCCTGTTACCTCTTAATAGATCTGTTACACTGTGAGTTTCCTTTTATCAAAACTGAACTGACCCGTGAGTGAGTTGCCATCAAGGACAACACTGTATCATAATTCCAACAGAAAACACTCTGGTACTTACAATGGCTGACTGGTATTTACAATGGAAGTGGACATATGCATTTAGTGTTGAAAATAATGCTTGAGGTACTGTGTTTTTACAAGTAGCTCGAACACTTCCCCATCAAGGTTTTCTAGCATAAATGTGTTATTCCCTTTGGATTTAGCTATCTTGAAGGGTATAAACAACAAAGCATAAAATTCTCCATGTTTTCCTTTGTCCTCTCTCCTAACATCCCATTTGAGTACAAGATCACCTCGCTAAAAGAAATTGTCCTTAGCCTTTTTTTTTTCAAATAGGGCCTTCATCTTGTCGTACTATTTGATTTGAATATGATTCATTTTCTTTGTGTTTTCTTGCAATTCAACCAACTAATTTATCCTCATGTTAAAGGAATTAGGCTCCTCTTCTACATCCTGAATCAATTTTTCCATGGGAATATCCAATTGGATAGGAAAAGGTGTCGAAGTCCCATACACTATCTCAAATGGAGACTTACTAGTTGATCTCTTAGTGGTGACTCTATTAGCCCATAATGAAAACCTGGTTTGAGAATCTCAATTCTTTTTGTTTTGTGCTATGATCTTCTTGAGAATTTTGACTAAGTTCTTGTTGGATGATTTTTCCAATCCATTTCCTAATGGATAATAAGTGGTGGAATGCCCTAAATTGATGTTATAGCTCTGAAAAAATTGACGACCTTCGTAGATTTAAATACTTGCGCATTATTAGTGACCATTTTTCTTAGGAAACCAAACTTGTCTAAAATCTTTTCCTCTACGAGTTTAATGACCATTGTATCATTTGCATTCTTGGCAGGGACAACTTCTACCCATTTGGTGAAATCGTCTATTGTTGTTAGGATCCAGTTATGTTTCCCACTATATGGTGGATAAATCTCCCCAATAAAATCTAGCCCCCATTGTCTGAATGAATCCTTCACAAAAATATGTATTAAAGGCAGGGGTGCCACTTTATGATTTTCACAAAGATTTGGAGCTCTTTTCAAGCCTTCACTCGATCATGCACATCAACAAAATAACTTAGGCCAACAGAATCCAACCTTCAAAATTTTATGAGATTTTTCTTTCTAGTTGTAGTGTCCTCCACAAACACAAGCATGAAATTCATCAATTATTTTGGGGATTTCTTCCTCAACCAAACAAAGTAGTAAAAACCCCATGGGGTCTTTTGAATACAATTGACAATTTGAGATAACAAATTTTTATGTTTATAGCCTCAAATCTTTGTACCTAGTTTTACCAAAATTAGGTGGGAATTAAAAAACAACAAATAATGGAAAATGAATTTGTACAATTTAGAAATCAAGTATTTCATTGCAATTATTTGTGCTTCTGCTTTTGTATTTTTCTGTTGGTCTTGCTTCTCTGGTTCTGAATTTTTAGCCAGTACGTTTATATGTAATGCCTGACAATTTTCTTCTGAGAAAATCTTAGCCAATCCGTGTCCTTTTATCAATTTGGTGGGATTGATATCCGTGTCATATTCCTGAATTTTGGCTATCCATTTGCCTCTTTTTCCTTCACTGTCTCCCTATGTGAGGATGCATTTTACAATTGGTGTAGGAACATAAGAAATTATTCTAGACTACAGAATTGAAGTCCAGAAAGATATTAAGGCTTTGACTAGATCATAAGCTTGTTTTTCCAAAATGTTATATTTCAATTCTGGATATATGAGTACTTGGTTGAAAAATGCAGATGCTCCTATTCTTCATTCTTTTGCAATAAGACAACTGCAACAATGTTAGGATATGCAAATGAAAAGATAAGGAAAGGATTTTGATAATTAGGGCTAGCTAAACCTAGGGCCTCTCCAAAGGATTTTTTGATTCTTGAAAATGTTTCTCTTGCTTCTATAGTCCATTTAACATCTCTATCTTTGTTCAACATGTTTGTGATCTCCCTCATAATCTTGGCATAATTGGGCATAGACCTACTCAAGAAATTTATCATGCCTAATAAAAGATGTATCTCCTTTTTGTTCCTTGGCAAGGGGATGCTACTAATTACTTTGACCATTTTTGGGTTATTTTCCACTACTCCTCTTGAGGATATGTGCCGCAATAGTTTTCAAAGACTTCTTTGGGTTCAAGGACAACCCATATTTCTTACATTTCTCAAATGTGTACTGTAAGTGTTGTAAGTGTTCCTCATTATACTTTGAGAAGACTATTATTTCATCCAGGTAAATGACCACAAAATTGTACTTCTCCCCAAAGAAAGTTATATCATTTTCCCTCTGAAAGGTGGCAACAACGTTCATGAGACCAAATTTCATTATGGCATACATGAATTTTCCCCAAGGTGTGGTGAAGGCGGTATTTTTCTGATCGTTAGGATGCACAACAATATGGTTATATGTAGAGAACCCGTCATTCATGGACAATATTGATGACTCTACCACTTTTTATAAAATATAATCCATCTTGGGAAAAGGAAAGTTATATTTTAGAGGATCCCTATTCAGGTTCCTAATGTCTACACACAATATGGTCTCACCATTTTTCTTTATGACAAGGACTAGATTAGCCACCCAATCTAATCATCTCAAGGGTATAATGATATTAGCTTGATGCATTTTACTGACTTATTTCTCTATCAAGGGGAGAAGTAGGAGATTAATTTTCCTAAGCCTACGTTTGTGAGGTTTAATTCCTAATTTCAGAGGAATTTTATGTTGAATGATGCTAGTGTCATATGTTTTTAAATCATCATAGGACCAAGCAAAAATATTTGCATACTCTTTGATCAAGCCAATATAGCTTTGTCCATATTCTTTTGGTATCCCCTTGGCTAATTTAGCTAGTTTGGGTTGCTATTACGTACCAATGTTATAGTCCTCTGTATACTCCTCGTGCTCCTTCTTGGCTAGTTTTCTGCCACATTATTAGCATAAAACAATCTTTCCAATGGAATAAGTCCCTTTGGGATTATATTTCTCTTCAACTGCAAATTTTTTTGCCCAACCACAAACTCTTCCCATGACATATGCTTCTCAAATCCCTCAATTCCATCCATATATTCACCTTCCTGCTCTATTACATAGTTGGAAAATTATCCAATCATCTCCATAAAGAATTTAATTTGATCTTCATCCTCAAATACCTGCCAATATTTCACATTGTCTGGCAATGAGGGTCTGTGCCTAATCTCAACTTCATACCTGAGTAGGGTATTTTTCATGGCTTGAAAGTGTTGGTTGTTGTTGCTAAGGAATCAACCATTATATTTTTCTATCTAGGAAAAAACTGAATGTTAGATGCCAAAAATAAATTCTCAATCAGGACCCATACCTCATTCATGTTGGATTTTAACCTGCGATGTTTGGTTTGGAATTAATTCCTAATTTGTTTTATAACTAGTTAAGAATATTCAAAGACTATCAAACATTAAATTTTCAAATTTCAAGTATCTTTTAGGCCCGACACTAATTCTTCATATTCAAAAATATTATTTTTAGTATCAAATTCTAATTTATATGAGAAAGGGATGAGGTTACCTTTTGGAGATACTAACAATACACCCACTCCATTTCCTTCTTTAAAATAGGCCCCGTCAAAATAAAATTTCCAAACATAGTCAATTTTCATTTCCTACTTACTAACGTATGTGGGAATTTCCACTTATGTATCCTCCATAATTCACTCATCCATCTCCAACAGAAGAAATGAAAGATTGTTTTTCTTGGCTATGTATTGGAAAGTTATTGGAATTATCTTCCCTAGTGATATTTTTTTACAAATATGGACTCTTCGTACAATCCATGTTCTTCTCCACCAAACAATGGAATAGTAGCATATGTGAGGTCAAGTTTGATGGACCATCCAAGATTCATCCCCCATGATCTGGAAATAAGCATGCCAAATTTTGTAGGGTTGTCTATGACCACAATCTCCATTACTACACTCTTCACACATATTTGATCCAGATTAACCACCAAATCCTTGATCATCCCAAGGTATTTTACTTTTTTGGAATCAAAGGAGTATAATTCCTTATATGGTTTGTTATTTGTATGCCCAACTACTCCATGATAGACAAAGGCATTAGATTATGAGAAGCCGCCTAATCAAGCATACAATTTTGCAATAATAAATCATGAATTACTAATGTAACATAGAATGGAGGGGTGGAAGGGTATTTCTCCTCCACATGTGGTCCAAACATAACCATGAGTCTCTCTTCCTGAAAATTCAAATTGTCTTGGGTATAGGTAACATGAGATGCATCCATGAAATCGAATTTTTTCCTTTTATAGGATGGTTGTTTCAATAATTCAATCAAAGTTACAAATATATTTACTTTTTCCAATTCTTTTTGCAAACTAAAGGTAGAGATATTCTTATCCGTTTTCATTCACTCAACTATCTCTTTATTTTCTTGGTACACTAGCTTGGTTTGCACAGGTTGTTGTTTTGTGTTGTAGATTTGGGCTTAAAATGAGTGGGTTGGGATGTTTCTCCTTTGGTTGTTGTGTTAGACCTAACATGTTGTTTTCCCTTATCAATTTTCTTCGAGGTAGCAGGTTGGACAAGTTCTTCAATTTCATATTGTGTCTGAGACCTTTTTTTAGACCTCAAGTCATATCTCCTATTCAACTCAACTTGCATAAAATTTTCAAATTTCTTGCGGTAAGCATCTATCTCTCCTTTATCCAAAGGAGCATCCTGATTGTCCTCCTCTTCTTCTTGTGCTTCTATTTCATGCTCTTCTTCTAATAGAGTTGAGTATTGATTCTCTTGAATTTTAAGTGAATATTCAATGCCTTCTTTAGGGTCATATTCTATATACAAGGGAGATTTCACTTGGTCTTGATGGCCCTTTCTTTCTATTTGTAGAAGTTGTAGTGGAGGTATCCTATATTAGGGATTGAAGTTCTTGTTAGGACCTTGTTGTATCTATCTAGGATTGTTTTTTTTCTCCAACTCTAAATTCACTAGCTTGTTTCAGAGGTTTTTTATTATCTTATTCATCTCATCCAACTTCTATTCTTGAATCTCATTGGCTTGACTAGAGAAACTAGCTTCCTATTTCCCCTTTCTCGTATCACGATGTTCTACTTTTCCCTTCAACTTCACTGTTGATGCCAAAAATGTTTCTACCTCTAGAGCATCAATTTAGATCGGGTCTAGTGTATGGGATTTCTTTTCTCTTAGAGTAAACCCAAAATATGAGTTGAAGGATCTATCAAATACCACCTTAGCTGTTGCGTGTGGGGGTTTAATTTCAGCAAGAAAATTTTTATACAATTTATTAAATCTTTTTATAAATTTGGTAACATCTTCATTTGTTCTTTTCTTTATTGCATTAAATTTAGTCTGAGGGTATCCATGGTCTTTCTTCTCACTCCATATTGCATAAATATGTTCTCTAATTCCTCCAAGGTGTTGATTGAGTTGTTAGGAAAAAGTGTTGAGCCATTTTATTATGTTCCCATCTAGGGATTAAAAAAATAACCTCAATACCACATCTAAATGTTCAACATTCAAGTTTTATGAAAATGCATAAAATATCTCAATATGTTTTTGGGTTGCGGCATCATCTTCCCAAGTGAATATAAGGAGAAGTTTGAGATAATATTGAGGCATTGCATTCATACACTACTGCAAGTTCAAAGGGGCATATTTGTTGAGCAAAAAGCCATGGACACCCATATTTTTCAAAGGACATTGAAGATAATTTACTACAGGAACTGGGTGGGGAATAAAATGAACAACAACTACTGAGATTGGGTGTGAAATAGCTATGGAAGTTCAAGATGTGTTGCGAATGAGAATATATTTAATTTCTTTAGCTATAAGAAAGGTGTGAAATGTGAAAGGGTCAAAACTGACAAAGACCTCTTCAGACTTAGGTTCTGAAAATTAAAAATCAGGTGGGGGAAATTGATCCTTTGAAAATTCCAAAGCCATAGATGAAGTTTGAGGAGATTTTATCTCATTTTTTTCAGAGCTAGAAGTTAAGGTTTATGGGGGTTCTTTCTTTCCATATTCTCTTGAATATAATTCATTCTGGGTTAGGGACAGGTGGGGTTTTCTGCTAAGAAGTATCTGAACAAGTATGAGAATGCCAGGATTGCAGTCTCAAAACCCTGCTAGGTGAGAGATATCAACCCTCACCTCATTTTTTCACCATACAAAGGAATGAAAAAAGTTATATCCACATAAATATATTCTAATTTTTTCCCCAACAATGACACCAGAAGATGGCGTGGTTCCTAGAGACAACCTTCAGGTTAAGGAGATGCCACTACCTAGGACATATTTTATATGTATTAAATATAGATATATTCTTCTCAAGAATTAGATGTAAACTTATCAAACTTGGTTCAATTTCCCTAATCAGAGGTAGATCCAATGTAAACATAAATAGTATATGATTATGAAGAGTTAATGCTCATATCCAGTGGCCTACACATAGAGAGTGCAATTTTTGTTTACTGTTGTAGTATAGGTGGAAGAGGAAATGCATGAAAAAACCAAGTGCAAAGGAGTGAACACATAATCCTATGCACTAAATTCCAACAGAATCATGCATTAGGCTAAGGAAATCAAATGCATAAATCACGGAGTGCATTTAAGGTGTTCAATCCAACACATCACATGTACCATTTTCCATAACATAACATAGGTAAATTTTTTATTTGAAATTGAATCCAGCAACTACAATTACACAATTTCAGAAGAAGAAAAACATGTATGGAGTGATAAAGAGAGATAAAATCACATACTACACATCTCAATGCTTGGAATCACCAAAAAATCCTTCAATAATCTTCAAAAATGATATACATCTCATAAGCCCAAAAACTTGTAGGTAAATTGTTGAGCCCTAAAACTACCTCTCTTCTACATACTTTCCTAGACCTTTTTCCCACACCAGCGCCTCATAAGCTATCAAAGATCATTACATATTGATTCTAGGAGTGCATTTAAGTGGTTTTCTAACTATATTTTTGTGTTTTCTATTTGACTTAGATTGTGTTCATCAGCTGCGGAATGCAGCCACTTTCCGCAGCTGACTCGCGATTCCACAACTATTTTTATTGATCTATAGGTTACAAGTGTCAGCAAGTAAAATGGGGCACGTGGACAGTTTAGGAATGATTTGGAAATGGACAAGGTCCTATCTGTTTAGTCGAATTCGTAAAGGAAGCCTTGGTCAAAGGACAGTCAAACAAGGAGTCCTACAACAAATAGGTCTATGTTTTCAGCACATGAAAGGTCCGAGATCGTTCCTAGATCTGTGGATCCCTCTTGACAGTTGTAGACCATCTCCACGATGCAAATCCAACATCCACCTTTTGTAGATTGAATGATCATGGAAACCAAGACGCTGAGCTTATGGGTTCTATATTTTTACGTGTCCTTTGCTGAATATTTCTCACAAGAAAATAGTCATACAATTTTCTCTATAAATAATGCGTTTGCAAATGCAAATAGTTAGTCTTTATGATATTGCTGTGGTGTTAGCCCTGCCATTGTAACAAGAAGACATTTCCTCTATTTTGAAATATAAAACTCTGCTTTTTTTTATGACTGTGTAAGTGTAATTTTGGGTTGACAACATATTAACCAAGGCCATGCAGAGGGCCCCTGCTGGCTAAGGTTTTGTTTTTCATTTTTGTAAAGTTTTCATGCATCGTATTCTTATTTCCATTGTATATATTTCATAGCTTGTTTAACTGTATATGTTTCATAATTCATTTATGGTGTTAATCTTTCATTCCTGTACATGATTTTCCTGCATTGCATACTTTTGCTAACATTGATCAATGTGTTTCAGGATAGCTCATGCTCAAGCTTTTTCATATAATTTTTGCATCAAATAGTGACATGAGATTGGCCTCTCTGATGAAATTTGTTTTTAAGCTTTTCAATTGTAGTTACACTTTGATTTTAGTCTTATTTATTTATTTTTGTTAGCTAGTTTAGATATCAAATTCTTCATGTTATTTGATGTTATCTCCAGAGCCATGGCTTAACCCTGAAAAGCTACCTGGCGAGCTATCTGATTATAAGTGAAGTGATTTGATTTTACTTTCATTCTGCAAGTAGGTAGTTTAGATATCGAGTTCTTCATGTTATTTGACGTTATCTCCGGAGTAATGGCTTAACCCTGAAAAGCTACTTGGCGAGCTATTGGATTATAAGTGAAGTGATTTGATTTTACTTTCATTAATCTGCAAGTAGGTAATTTAGATATCAATTCTTCATGTTATTTTACGTTATCTCCGGTGCCATGGCTTAACCCCGAAAAGCTACTTGGCGAGCTATCATATTATAAGTGAAGTAAATTGATCTTGCTTTCATTAGTTTGCAATTTTTGGTTTGTTTGAGTGCAATAGTTTAGATTTTATTTCTATATTTAGATGGACAGCAGAGATAGTGATTTCATGATCAGCATTTCATCTTTTGTTTGATTTAAGTAGATACACATTTACATTCGTGTTCAAGTACTAATTTTATCACTAGCATGTTTTGAGATCTTTTGAAGTGCTAAGTTCTGGAAGTTATCATAAGAGACATAAAACCTTGTCTTAAATCTACATCCATACTTGCCCTGTAAAAAGTATTCTTAGAACTTAGGGATAGAATTTCCATTTGTATTAGGAGACCAACAAAGGAAAAACCCCGAAAACAAAATAAAATTGAAAATAATAAAAAAGTAAGAAAGAAGTTGTCTTGCACATATAGAGCGCCACACTTCATTAGTTTACGACTCCCAGATTAATAATTAATGTAGCAATTTAGGACATACTAAATTGACTAAAAATTTTGCCGCCGTTTCCGGGGAAGTGTAACTAAGTAGCCGAACTCTTACATAAAAAAAAGGGGGAAAATTGATAACTTCTTGAAGTATGTTCTCCTCTTCCACCTAGTGTGATCTGGAGGATCAGAAAAGAGAGTTATTAGTTCAGTAATCTCTTGAGTATGCTCTCTTCTTGCACCTAGTGTGATTTGGAAGATCAGGAAAAGAATTATTAGCCCAACTAAAGAATCATTAAAAAATAAAAATAAAAATGACATGCATAAAGCAAGAGATTCTAGGGGAAGGTTTATAGCTAGGGCCAAAAGTTCAATTTTCACAACTCCAACTACTTCAAGGCATAGACAAGATACACCTCCATCCCAGACTCATACTCCTAGCCTTATGATTCCTGGAATTCAAGGGGTAGCAACTGAATTGGAAGATTCTCCCACACTATCTACTAAATCTAATCTAGGAGAAGAACCTTTCTTCACTTCTATAGGGGAACATATTTCAGTTGAAGAAGTAGAATCACCTGAAGAAGAAGGAAAGGAAGAGACTCTCTCTCATCAACCATTAATGAAAGAACAATAAGACCTTAAGGAAACTATCATGGCGGAAGAAGTACTAGATGGGGAATATTATCTATTTGGAGGAGGGGGTAGAGGTAGAGGTAGAGGAAATAATGGAGGTAACAATGGGGGAGGTAGAGGTAATAATCGGGTAAATAGGGAAGTATATAACTCATTTGGATTCCCTATAGCCAATGAGGAAACCCATACAACAATGAAAAACATTTCACCATCTGTCCTCCCAAAATTTTATGGGTTACGAGGTGAGGATCCTGAAACATTTCTATTTGAGTTTGAAGTCTCGTGTCGAACCTATGACTATATGGAAGACTCTCAAAAAATTAAACTGTTTCCCTCAACATTGAAAGGAGCTACTTTGAAATGGTTCATGGGATTAGTCACTCAATCTATTAGGACTTGGAATGATATGAAACAAAAAAAAATTGATAGATATCTGGATTATTGTATGCCCACGAATCATAAGGATGAGGTATTCAAAATGATGCAAAAAGAAGATGAGAACTTGGAGGATTTACTTGAAATATTTCAATACAACTTAAAGAGAGAGAAAATAAGTAATTTTCACGAGGAAGCCTTGAAAGCCATTAGATATGAATGGATAGATATTTTAAACATGATGGGGAAGGGAGACATTTCTCAACTTCCACTACATGACATAGCAGAACTATGTGTCCATCTCTCAAGGATAAAATCTAAAACTAGAAAAGGGCCAAGAGATCCTTCTCTTATTAGAGCAAACAAATCTGCAACTAGATCAGTAAGTAGGACAGAGATTGGAAATATGCTTGATGAGTTCAAAACTGATATTCTAGGGAGCCTCAGTGAACAACTAGACACCCTTAAAATTCAAAACAAGCAGAAACTAGAAGCTGATGCCTTAGCCATATTTTGCCCAAAATGTAGAAAGAAACATGCTCTAAGGGAATGCCCCTTGGATGCAAAAGTTGTAGAAAAATGTATGATTTTCTCAGAAAGTCATGAGACCAAGGATTGTCCTTCAATTCTTGGGCTCAAATCTATCTTTCAGGAAGATCCAAATTTAGTAGAATCCCTTTGTTTTGTTTCAAGAAGACCTTGGCAAGGGCAACAAAATCAAGGATTTAGCAATCCTATGAATTTTTAGCTCCCACCAAATTGGAATTCTTGGCAACAACCTTGGCCACAACCTCAAAATCTGTATCAATTATGGGCATAAGGGGTACAAAATCCTTATGGGAGATTTTCTCAATTCTATCAATATCCTCCATCTTTTCAAAATCAACAACAAAATCCACAACTTCCAAATCAAAACCCACAACTTTCATTGCCACTTCCACAACAATAACCTTCTCAACAAAATCCAAATTCTTAACTCTTACTTCCATTTCAATAAAAGCCAAATCAACTACCAGCCCATCCATTACCAAATCCCAACAAAAAAAATCCTCAGAATTCTTACATGGTAGAAGGACAACAATTTCCTACCTATATGATTGTTCCTCTTAATGATGTTCAACTCAGATCTGGTAGAGTTTTAGAAAAGGAAAAACCTTCTATAGATGTTCAAGAGCAAGATGCCTCTGAGGAGGATTCTCTTAAAGTCAATAAAAGGTTCTAAGGAAGCATCCCTTCAAAACCCAATCATTCAAAAGGAAAAACAAAAAGAGTCAACCCCCACAACTCCTATAGTTGAGCAACTTGCATCTTCATCCACACCTCCTTTCCCTGAAAGATTACAGATTGAAAAAGGGGTGGAAAAACAAATCTTTTTGCCTAACTATGATTTCCTAGATGAATTAAAGAATGTCTATATCAATATTCCCTGGCTACAAGCCATTAGAGAGATTCATTTTCTAGCAAAAACAATAAAGGAGTTGAGTTTCAAAAGACCAGGTAGGAAACCAAGAGATACAAAAAGAATCCACCTGGTAGGAAAAATTGCAGATATCATGATGGGAAAGATTACCATGCAGAAATATGTGGATCTAGGTAGTCCAATTGTCAATACACACATAAATGGGATAGAAATTCCAAATACTTTGATTGACTTAGGGGTTTCTATAAACATTATGAGTAGACAGACTATGGAATAGCTTAAACTTCCTAATCTTCTTTTTACACCCACCTTACTGCAACTTGAAAATAGATCAATAATCAAACCAGATGGTGTATTAGAAGATATTTCAGTCTCCTTAGATTCTCGAGAATATCCAGTAGATTTCATGATTTTGACTCCCAAGAGTAATCTAGGAGGGCACCCACTCATCTTAGGAAGACCTTGGCTAGCCACAACTGATGCTTTCATTGGTTGTAAATCTGGGGATATGTACATTTCTGATGGTAGTTCAAAAAAGAAATTTAATTTATGTCCTCCAACAAAAGAAATTACAAAATTAGGAGACAATGAATGGGTCAATGATGAAGACATTATACAACCTGTCTTTACTATCTATGAAGTTAGTGAACATAGTCAAATTTTGAACACAATAGAAAATTTTGAAGCATCTTCAGAACATGACCACACACAATTTCAGTTAGATTCTGATATTGAATATTTGTCATCAAGGCAAATGTCTCTTTACTCTATGGAAGAGTTTGGTAGTTCTATAGTTGAAAATTTTCCAGGTAAAACATTGAATATCAACAAAAATTTGGAAAAGTTACAATAGGAAAAGATAACCAGAATCTTGCAAAAACATTATGTTGCATTTGCATGGGAGTATACTGATATGAAAGGTATTAACCCTAAGACTTGCATCCATCATATCTATATCGAGGAAAATAGTAGACCAATCAGACAACCTCAGAGAAGGATGAATCCAAATCTTAGGGAGATTGTGAAAAGAAGAGCTCCAAAAACTAATCAATGTAAACTTCATTTAACCCAATTTCAGATAGTCGAATGGGTTTCTCCCCTTGGTTATAGTACCCAAAAGAATGGTAAATGGAGGGTGTGCATTGATTACAGGGAATTGAATAAAGCAACTTTGAAGGATCACTTTCCTTTTCCTTTTATCGATCAAGTATTAGATACATTAGCAAGCAAAAAGTACTTTTCATTTCTGGATGGTTTTAGTGGTTATAATCAAATTTAGGTAGCACTTGAGGATCAGGAGAAGACCACATTTACCTGTCCATGGGGAACTTTTGCTTATCGAGTGCTTCCTTTTGGATTATGTAATGCACCCGCAACATTCCAAAGAGTAGTACTAGGAATTGCTTCTGATCTAATCCATGATTGTGTAGAGGTATATATGGATGATTTTACAGTTTATGGTAATTTATTTGAAGAGGCAATAGAAAATTTGGAAAAAGTCCTTATAAGATGTAAAGAAATAAACCTTTCATTAAGCCGTGAAAAATGCTTTATGATGTTTACTGAAGGTATTTTTTTAGGACATCATATTTCAGGGGATGGGATTAAAGTTGATAGATCAAAAGTTGAAGTCATCTCCAAGTTACCTATTCCAAATTGTCAAAAATATGTCATAAGTTTTCTGGGATTTACTGGATATTATAGAAGATTTATAGAAAACTTCACCAAAATAGCATCTCCACTCTTTAAAATACTTACAAAAGACTATGAATTCAAATGGAGTCCTGATTTCCAATCAGCATTTGAAGCTTTGAAGACAAGAATATCTGAAGTGCCTATTTTGAGAGGACCAAATTGAAACTTCCTTTCCATATTTCTACAGATGCTTCAGATACAGATCTAGGGCCTGTGTTGGGACAAAAAGATTTATTTCCTTATGGCATTTACTATACCAGTAAAAATTTAACTCCCACTGAGTTGAATTATACTGTGACTGAAAAAGAGTTCTTAGCTATTGTTCATGCAATCAATAAGTTCCGACATTATATAACAGGCTATGAAACTTTTATTCATACTGATCATTCTGCAATTAGATATCTAATGAACAAACCCATTACTAATGGCAGAGTTACAAGGTGGATCCTACTTTTATAGGAATTCAATATTACTGTGTTAGATAGACCAGGGAAACAAAACACAGTAGTTGATTTCTTGTCTAGGATTCAAAATATTAAAGAAGATTCTCCTGTAGAGAACAAGTTTCCTCATAAATATTTATTTGCAGTAACTACTAAGACTCCTTGGTATGCAGATATAGCTAACTATTTGGTTACAGGGAAACTACCTACACATTTATTTCCTAGTGAAAGAAGAAAGATTATTCATGAGAGTTCAAAATATTCATGGATTTCTAACGAATTGTTTAAAATAGGGCCATATCCTGTGATTAGAATATGTGTCAGGGAAGATGAAATGCTCGATATTCTCAAAGCATGTCATGATGAATCATGCGATGGACACTTTGATGATAAAAGGACAACCTATAAAATCCTTTCTTTAGGATATTATTGGCCGTCCCTCTTCAAAGATGCAAAAACATGTGTCAAAAGGTGTGACAACTGCCAAAGACTAGGGAAACCTACCCTCTCAAATGAGATGCCATTACAACCACAAATACTCATTAAACCCTTTGAAAAATGGGTTTTAGAATTTATTAGACCTATTAATCCATCATCTAAACAAAAAAAGTATATATTAGTATGCACTGATTATGTCACTAAATGGGTAGAAGCCAAAGCATTATTTTCTGCTACTGATCATTCATTTGTTAGCTTTCTTTATGAGGATATTTTTACTCGCTTTGGTGTTCCAAGAGAAATTGTGACAGATCATGGAGGTCAATTCACATCCAAACTAGTGGAGAAGCTGATGGAAGAGTACAAGGTCAAACACAGAAAATCTAATCCTTACCATCTGTAAGAAAATGGTCAAGTAGAGTCCACAAACAAAGTAATTGAAGGCATCATTACCAAGAATATTCATCTACACAGAAGAGATTGGACAGAAAGGCTTCCTAAAGCCTTATGGGCCTATAGAACTACATGGAGGAACACAACAAGACATTCTCCCTATGAATTTTTTTATTGGAAAGAAGTTCTACTCCCCATTGAGTTCCAAGTTAGGACCTTCAAGATGGCAGTTCAATTGGGATTGGATATATCAAAAGCTCCAAAGCATAGAATGGAGCAGTTGAATGAACTAGATGAGATCAAACAAGAAGCAATCCTAAGAATAGATCTAGTTCAATATCAAAGAGCTAAGTGGCATGCCAAATACATCAAGGAGAAAAAGTTTCAAGAAGGAGATTAGGCATTGCTATTTGATTCCAAGTTCAAATATTTCAAAGGTAAATTTCAGACTCATTGTCTTGGGCCATATAAGATTGAAAACGTTTTTAGCAATGGAGTAGTAAGAATCAAAACCAGTGATGAGTATCAAACTCCTCTCATTGTGAATGGTCATAGATTGAAGATCTATCATAAGCCACTCTCAAAGGAGGAATTTGTCAAAATATTTCAAGATAATTTTGCAATAAGGCAAGTGAAGAAGAATCCTTCTTCTCCACCAGCCTAGTCTTTGTTCTTTTCATTAAAAAAAAAAAAATCTATAAGCTTGAAAACCAATCACTAATTGGCAGTCTTATACAGAAAATACAGGGTGAAAATCAAAAACTTATGATGCCCTATATTTTCCAAAAAAAATCCCTCTCATTTCATTCATGGTTGTTCCATTTCTTGTCATTCACTTCACTTCATTTCATTCCATTTCACCATCACATTTCGCCAATAAAAGTCCTTTCATGTCTAGTTTTCATATATCATTCATTTCCATCCATCTCCATTCACTCCACCAAGTCATATGTTCACTGTGTCAGTTTCCACAGCCAAATTCTGATTCTGCGGCTGAATACTGATTCCATATTGAATACTCTATTACTCTATAGTGATAGTCAGATGTTAGCCAAGTAATGATGAAAACCAAATGTAGGTATGGAAGAGGAAGATATTTTTAAGATGTTATCACCTAAAGCACCAACAAGAAGCAGCCAATCAAAGTTCAGCGAACGGAAGTGTAAGATTCTAAGGTATGAACAAAATTAATTTCAAATAGCATTTTAAAAAACATAATCTGTATAGTTGTAAAACCACCGGCTCCATTATGTGTAATGATTCGAATTGATAGCTTCCATAACTCCTCCATGACCTTTGCATAACTCTACCATGAACTCTGCATCAATTTCCAACGGCCTTATGATCCGCTTCCGAATCTAACTCATACTTAATTGTACGTCTGCATTCCACCTGTTGAACTGGTTAATATGAAGACGTAATCTATTTTACCATGACTCTCCTCTCCCGCACAACTCTGCAGTCATTTTATGAATGTGCTAACTTCCACTCTACAGCCTTTTAATTCAAAATTCTTCCAGACTCACTCTGTTTCCATACTCTCCAATTGAGTTTATGTTTGTCAATTCTAGCTTGTTTATACAAGCCTCCGCTCTGTGAACTCATTTTCACTACATGCTTTGTGTTCTTTCATTTTATAAATATTGGTTTTCTCCACAATCCTTCTCCATCTTCCGCTCACACAACCATTCTACCTCCATCAATCCATCACTTACAGCCCATCACTTACAGAGGTATTTTCAAAGCAGGAGGAAGGAATGGGCCTTCTAGTAAGAGTAGAACCGGACGGGCCTAAATTCATGGAGGGTTATCAATAGTTAAAAAGCATATTAAGGAAAGCACGGTGGCTGCAATTTATCTAGAAATTCAGAGCTCACAATAAAGAAGTCACGAAGACATTTGCAAGGTCTTTTAACGGCGCGGAAGTTGAGGGTGGAGATCTCAAATTTTTAGTCACAGAGGCATCCATTGCAGCAGCAACGGAGCTCCCACATGAGGGAGAATGGTGGTTCAAAAACAAATACTTTGATGAGAGGGCCTAGAGGATTATTTTGCGTAACCTAGGTATGAATATAACCATTTTCAAATGTGGAATCCATGTTTTTTCTCTAGAGGAAAAGTGGACTAGTTTATTATTGATAATTCAGAAGTTTATTACGTGTGAAGGAAGGTTTGGGTCCATGTACATGTACCACATCAGGTTACTAAGGAATTTTCTAGAAAATCAAACCATCAATTTGCCTTATTTCCTGTTGAGTGGCCTGAAAAAGATGTCCACAACTGTACAAAGGAATATGGATGACGTAGAGCCTCACCTTTACCATCACAGCCTTGTTAAAATTTTGATTGAAAAACAATTTAAGGAAAGAAAGGACACATGGGAATAGTTCTTAATTAGAAACTTATTTCAGGACCCACTTGAAACACCTAAAGGTAGCTCAACAAGGAAAAGTAGGAGAAGAAAAGCAAGTGTAAACATTCAGGATACTCCTACTAGCATAGCTAAAGAAACTAGTAAGGAAGAAAAGCTGTCTAAAACTTTGACTGAGGTTAGGAAGCAAGTGAAACTAAAGGGGAAAAGAAATGTTGAAGATGTCTATCAAACCCCAGAAACTTCCTCAGAAGAAGATCAAATAATTTCTGAAAGACTAATCCACCTTAAAGAACAATAAGCTAAAGCAAAGGAAAAAGGGAAAGAAAAATAGAGTGTAGAGAAAGGAGACACCAGCTCACAGAATCTAAGGAGGAGCTCCAGACTTAAAGGTAAATTGAAGAAAGTGCAAACTAAAGGGGACCACTTCATTGACTTAGGAGGGGAAACACCAAAAAAATCACTAGCAATCCCTCTCAACCATAGCCCACATCATTCTCCTTTTTCTCAACCAGATTTTGAGATCAGTCCAAGAAAGGCTACACCTGAAATAGATTCAACTCAGCAAGAAATGTATGATTTTATTGAATCATTGGAGAAAAATACAATAGGCCAAGGCACTTCATCTACTTAGCCTAATACATCCCAGGAAGTTTTAATCCAATCACTAAAACAAGAAGTTTTCGAACTAGAAGTCTTGAATAGACACATCAAAAGGGAAAATGAAACATTGAAAGAACAGAGAAGGTTGGATAAAATTATCCATGACAAAACCATGTTGCATCTTGGATTGTGGCACAAGAAAAATAGGAAATTGAAGAAAAAGAACAGGAGGTTGAGCAGAGCCCTTATCAACCTCAAATACAGGTGCCTAATGAGGAAGCCCAGGATGATAGTGATACCAAGGAAGAAGAAAAGAAGGCTAGATGTATTAGCAGAGGCCTCAGAACAAATGAACTGAAGGGAGGATGGTCACAGTTTTGGTTGCATGAGGACATGCAACACCTTCACAGTGGGAGTATGTTGAGCCCTAAAACTACCTCTCTTCTACATACTTTCCTAGACATTTTTCCCACACCAGCGCCTCATAAGCTATCAAAGATCATTACATATTGATTCTAGGAGTGAATTTAAGTGGTTTTCTAACTATAGTTTTGTGTTTTCTATTTGAATTAGATTTTTTTCATCAGCTGTGGAATGCAGCCACTTTCCACAACTGACTCACGATTCCGCAACTATTTTTATTGATCTATAGGTTACGGGTGTCAAAAAGTAAAACAGGGCACATAGGTAGTTTAGGAATGATCTGGACATGGACAAGGTCCTATCTGTTTAGTTGAATTCATAAAGGAAAGCCTTGGTCAAAGGACGATCAAACAAGAAGTCTTACAACAAATAGGTCTCTGTTTTTAGCACATGAAAGGCCCGAGACCATTCCTAGATCCGTGGATCCCTCTTGACAGCTGCAAACCGTCTCCACGATGCAAATCCAAGATCCACCTTTTGTATATTGAATTATCATGGCAACCAAGACGCTGAGGTTATGGGTTCTGTCCTTTTACGTGTCCTCTGTTGAAGATTTCTCACAAGAAAACAATTATACAATTTCCTCTATAAATAACACGTTTGCAAACACAAATAGTTAGTCTTGCTATTAGCCTTTATGATGTTGTTGTAGCATTAGCCCTGTCATTGTAACAAGAAGACATTTCCTCTGTTTTGCAGTATAAAACTCTGCTTTTTTTATGACTATGTAAGCGTAATTTTGGGTTGACAGTGTATTAACCAAGGCCGTGCAGAGGGCCCCTGCTGGCTAAGGTTTTGTTTTTCATTTCTATAAAGTTTTCATGCATCATTTTCTTATTTCCATTGTATATATTTCATAGCTTGTTTAACTATATATGTTTCATAATTCATTTATGGTGGTAATGTTTTATTCCTGTACACGATTTTCCGGCATTGCATACTTTTGCTAAAACTAATCAGTGTGTTTCAAGATAGGTCATGCTCGAGCTTTTTCATATAATTTTTGCATCAGATAGTGACATGAGATTGGCCTCTCTGCTAAACTTTGTTTTTAAGCTTTTCAATTTCAGTTATGTTTTGATTTCAGTCTTATTTATTTGTTGTTGTTAACTAGTTTAGATATCAAATTCTTCATGTTATTTGACGTTATCTCTGGAGCCATGGCTTAACCTAGAAAAGCTACTTGGCGAGCTATTAGATTATAAGTGAAGTGATTTGATTTTACTTTCATTCTGCAAGTAGGTAGTTTAGATAGCGAGTTCTTCATGTTATTTTATGTTATCTCCGGAGCCATGGTTTAACCCCAAAAAGCTACTTGGCGAGCTATCAGATTATAAGTGAGGTAAATTGATCTTGCTTTCATTAGTTTGCAATTTTTGGTTTGTTTGAGTGCAATAGTTTAGATTTTATTTCTATATTTAGATGGATAGCATAGATAGTGATTTCATGATCAGTATTTCATCTTTTTTTTTATTTGAGTAGCTGCACATTTACATTCCTATTCAAGTACTAATTTTATCACTAGCATGTTTGGAGATCTTTTGAAGTGCTAAGTTCTGGAAGTTATCATAAGAGACATAAAACCTTGTCTTAAATCTACATCCATACTTGCCCTCTAAAAAGTATTCTTAGAACTTAGGGAAAGAATTTCCGTTTGTATTAGGAGACCAACAAAGGCAAAACCCCAAAAACAAAATAAAATTGAAAATAATAAAAAAGTAAGAAAGAGGTTGTCTTGCACATATAGCGCGCCACACTTCATCAGTTTACGACTCCCAGATTGATAATTAATGTAGCAATTTAGGACATACTAAATTGACTAAACATAAATTACAACCTCTATGTTTGAAAAATCGAACGCTTACTAATGTGTCGTTCTTACCTTTTATAGGGAGAAACAAAACAAGGACATTTACCAAAAATATCTTGGAATGCTATTGTCTAAAATACTGAGCTGTGTGAGCATGCAACTTATCCAACTATCCTAATTATAACATAACAAACTTGATTCTTTTCTTGAAAATAAAATATTTACAAAATTGTAAAAGTGACATCAATGATTGTTGGCTCCTTTGAACTCTTGAAGTGGATAGTAGCTCCACTGTTTGGACTCATGGTGGATTGATGAATTGATCACACGAAGGCCAATAGATCAAGGAAATGAAAGGATCAATTACATTTTTATACGCTCCCCCCTCATAGATAAGGATATGTTCTACAAAATTTGTTTTTGTTTAATTTGAACCCTATATCAGTTCTGAGATAATAATATTGGGATAACTTAATTAGTCCAGGTCTTTCATAAGGATAAAAAGAACCGTGCTTGCCCTATCCACTCCCTTCCTCCATAATGTTGGGTCTATTGTGGGAGTGTGAATGAGAAAACTGTAGGCCACCCTCAAATATGTATGTTCAGTGTAATTAGGCTTGGCAAAAAACAAGGTTTTCACCATCCATAGTAGTTGAGGCCCACCACCTCATTAATTCTCTCTATAAAATCTTTGGCCAGGATTTCCTCCTCATTCTCTACCTAGGCCAAATCCTTTGTTTGCAGATTAGGGAAAATTTTAGGGGCTAATATCTATAGGTGGGCTAATTTTCTATACATTTTCCAAAACCAATATTTGCCAATTTCCATTTTTTCTAAAAATAATTCGCCCAATATTTATAGTATGAAATTATTTTACCCTAAAAATCACGAAGATCTTATATAGAATAATATAATATAATCATAATTTGTGAAGCATTTTATGATTTTTCTGTTATAAATTACTAAGCCAATGTTTCTAAACTTTCAAATTGATATTCATCCTTAAAATTTTCCATGTTGTACATGCTTTGCTGCAATCATCTTAAGTTGATGTCTCAATGAATATATCTTAGATTGCGAGTGTTGGCTTAAGGGGGCTTGACCCAGGTTCAAATTTGTTCTCACCAACCAATAAAACCCTAATTGTTGGCCCTTTCAGCAACAACTTGCATGGTGCAAGCTGCAGTCTCACCCGAAGAAGTATTGGGGGATGCTAGAACCAAGTTTCTGCATCTAGAGATAGTGTGATAAGCAGTCTTAAGCTCTTACAAATCAGATTTTCCTTCGCTATCTCTTAGAATCGCTATGACTCAACTATATATAGCTTTCTTCAATATAATACCATGGTTTGTGGACCATGGCTGAATCTCAAAAACGACCTATTTACTTATCAAACAAGGGGCTAAGACCCCTTTGACTCCTATCTACCTGCGTGCTCTGCATCCACATTTCACAAAGACTTTACATATTTTACAAAAATTTTACAAAAATTTTACAAACATTAGGTTAATGAACCCAAAACTGACCCTAGAGACCCTATCTCAATAGGCCCCCAACACAAATATGGTGACTCTCCCTTGAGTCACTCATATTGCACGTCGATCCTGTTGTGGAGACCACCTAGATTGGCCCGTAATGTTGCAATGTTAGCAACGCTCTGCACCGCAGCCTTCTGCACTTCCTCTACCGATTTCTCCATTGTTGGGCCTTCCATTATTAGGCACATGGTCCTCTGTGTCTGCTACAACACCTTTAGCGTTTCCTGAAGTGAGAGAGTAAGCTAGCAGGATTCTTCTAACCATGGCTATAATATGGACTTTATAAGGGCCTCTTTTCTCTGTAATTCTTCCGTTTGTGCTTGCAGCTGCTTTCCTTCCTATAACTTTGTGAGGCGTTGCACTGGTGCCAAAGTGCATGCAGTCACTCAAACTTCATCATATTTGGTTGTGTATCTCTAACATTTGTGTTCATCCTCTACAAGTTCAGGTCCTCTTGCAAGTTCATCCACAACTCCATTTCTTGGTCAAACATCATTACACAGTCTATGACTGTGGTATCCAATGTGTTCATATTCTCCTTGATCATTGCTTCGCATTGCTCCTAGACCTCTGGCAGAGTAGTTGGCTGCAACTTTAGCTATAGCTCTGATATATTCATTTGAAAATTAAAATTAACCCTGCCAATCTCATCCTTTTATGCATAAATCACAGCAGCTATTTTTCATACTTTTGCTGTAGCTACGACATCCTCCGAGATGTTCAATTCTAGAACCATCTTGCAGGCCTCCTCTATTGCTGTCTCCAGGCTCGAACTTCATGTCTGCAACTCCTCCTTTTCCTTCAGTGCTTGAGATTTCTCTATGAACATCTGCTCATTATTCACCTTGAACTCGCTTATGACTATGAGGGCATGCTGCTCTCTAATCCTTAACTCATCTGACACCCCCTGGTGCAATGCGTGGAGGGTATAAAGAGACAATGTGGCCATGTTGACTCCCATGTCCTTTATTGTACTGAGCACAACATGGTCCTCCTATGACTCTGCATAGATTGATCCCTCTAGTAAAGATATGACTCTCAAGTCCAAAGTCCATTCCAGTTCTGCTACTATTCCACTTCCTTGTGCTAGGTTTTCTTGCACCCCACTCACTTGCCCAATGCTCACTTGAATCCTGCCAGTCTGGATTTGCAGCTTGTGTAGATACTTTTGGATGATTCCCAGCATCTACATGTGCTATTTCTCAAACTGTTGCCACAACTTTATTGTTTTGTCCCTGACTTTGTCGATGATCTCGTCAAGATCCCCTTCTATCAGGACCATCGGATCAATGCACATCTGCTTACCTAACTTATGTTTCTTTCATGGCCTAAAGATCTGCTCCTTTCCATGCTTCTTTACCATGAAGGGAGTGCTCTGCTCCTCTCCACCACCTCCTTCCTGGCTTGAAAGTTCCTTCTCATCTGTATGTTGCGAAGCTAAATCTCCGACTCCTTCTGTATCTGTGCATTCTTTCTTAGCTTGTTCTTTTACAACACATTCTTTTTCCCTCACTTCCTTTTCAACGACTTCTTTCTTCTTTTTCTCAGCTAGAGGTCATGCTACCTTCTGAGCTGCCTCCTTACACTTCTACATGGTGATCAACTGCGCAGGAGAGCTCTCTGCCCCTTTACTAGTTCTTGCAACAAGCTCCATGGGTTCCCACCTCTTTGTTGGCGAACTCCCTACGATCTCCTATATATCTGTCTTAGAAACTAAATATGAAAACTTATGCCATATGTGATTTGGGTCCTTCCGTGCCCTAATTGAAATGTTCTGAAAATCGGGCTTGAACTCTGTGAAGGCCGTCAGTTGCACAAAAAAGGTTGGGGACAACCTTGGCTTCTGACTAATAACTATTTGAAGGTCCATATCCATCAAGATCCAGAAATTTTTTTACTCCTTGATCCTTTTCAGATCATTTTTTTCCCACAGTGAAGTAAAATTTGCTACCTTTGGTAAATAATGCAACCATGGGGAAAACCAACTGTCCTCCAGCAATCTCCAATCTACTAAAAGAATAGATAACAAAAGCAATGCATAGTGGAACAACTTGCTCTTTTCCTCAGCTTCGTGACGGTTCGTAAGGCACTCCTTACACAAATACTTCACCCAGTGGTATTGAACTCCCTTCACACACTGGGAAGCTAATGATATTCTTCCTCCTCCAAATTGACCTCTTTCTCTTGTTGTTTATATTTTTTCTCTTTCTGTCGCGCCTCCGGGTTCTTCCTCGGTGACTGTCTCACCGGCATTGACTTCTTCTGTTTCTCTTTGGCAGTAAATTTCTTTGGTGTAAGCAACCTCAGTGCTGTAGGCACAAGGGTTGTAGCTTCCATAATTGATATCTCAGGGCCCAGCGTGTTAGAAACAATAGATTCAGAACTTACAACTTTTGTGGGGTTTGTGGTAGTCATTCATTCTAAGAACAGTTCTCGGGCTACTGCGAACAAATTTGTGAATGAGGGTCTCGACACAAGTTCTTCCTAGTCTTGATTCTTCATACATTGACAGCAAGAGGGATTAGATACAATTCTCAGAATAAAAAGTGTTCTTCGGCATGCTAACATGCTCAATTTATAGGAGGATTTGAATTAAAATTCGATTGTTCCCCCCAATTTTTTATCATAAATTCATCTTTGGCGGAATATATTCAAATATTTCGCCATAAGTGGTGCCTAACTGCTCCTATGAACTAAATTTTGGCCATCAAATCATGAATAGTAACTCCAATAGCTACTTTTTGACCCCTCTATGCAGCACCATCCTCCATGTCACAACTCATCTAGCGCAGCTTCACCTGCCGCACTCCTGTCATCCACTGCATAACCTTCCCACCACATTCTTCACCTAGTCGGGTAGCATAGTTTATAGTCCCTCAATCCCTTGCAGCTGCCTAGATTACTAAGACTATCCTGCTTCCATATAGTCATTGTGCAGGGGTAGGATCCCCTGTGTACAGCTTCAACCTACTTCCATTCACTTTTCCAAGGAATGGTTCTCCATTAAGCTTCACAAGCTGAACTGCACCACCATTTGTGACCTCCTTAATAACATCTGGCCCCACCAATGCATTTGAAACTTTCCTAGAAATTTCGTGAACTTGTTGTCATATAACACCACTAAATCATCTGTCTTGAATGTGCACAACTTAATATGTCGTTCATGTCATGCCTTTTCACGCTCCTTTTGCACCTGCTAGTGAAATCCTGCAAGAAAGCAGTCTTCTTCTAACTCCATGATCTGCATGAGACGTTCCTCCAAGGTCTCATGATCCACCATCTCTATCAATGCTGCAATACATAAACTGGGGATAATATACTCCATAGGAATTACTGCTTCAATTCCATAGACCAATCTAAACGAAGTTTGACCTGTCAACTTCTTATAGGTTTTCCTATAAGACCACAAAACAATAGGTACGTGCATGTCCCATTCATTCCTTTGCACATTGTAGACCTTCGTCAATGCATGCTCCAAAATCTTTTTAAAAGATTCCATTGTTCCATTTGGCTATGGGTGATAGGGTGTGCTCTTCTGATGATACACCTGGAACTCTTCAAGCATCGCACTGATTGTTTCATTCAATAAATGTGTTCCCCTATCACTCATCAATATCTTACAGCATCTAAACCTTGTTAAGACATGTTCAAACAAAAACTTCACAGCAGTGGCCGCTATACAATCCTTCACTGGCTGCACTTCCGTCCACTTGGTTAAATACTATGTTGTAGTAATGATGTACCATGTGCCCTTCTTCTTTCCTGGTGGTTGTATCAGACCTATAAATTCAATGACCCATTTATCAAATACCTTCAACGTGACTTGAGGATTTAAGGGTAATTCATCTCTTCATGAAGACTTCCCCATCCTTTGGCAAGCATTGCACGCTTTACAGTATGCCTTAGAATACTTGTGTAATTGCGGCCACCATAACCCAACACGCAAAATCTTATGCACAATCGCTTTCCATGCATAGTGACCTCCTACCACTCCATGGGCTTTAGCTAAGATACTAGCACGTTCAAACTCCGAAAGATACCTTCGTAGTATCTCATATATTCCCATCTTATACAAATGACCTGTAATCACTGAAAAATCCACAATGCGAACTACTAACTCCTTCTGTTCAGTGGAATAATATTCTGGAGATGTTCCCATTGTTAAAAATTGAATGATATCATAAAAAAGATCATTTGCAATGCGTACCACAAATATATGTGTGTTCGAAAGTCCTTCCTCCAAAATACTTGGTTCTTCACCTATTTCAATCCTTAATAGATGTTCTGGGCCTTCATTCAGCCTTCCAAGCTTCACAATTAATTCAAATTCATATTCCTAGAACAAGATTAACCATCGGCATATCTTCCCCCCAAACACATGCTTATGGACTAGGTGCAACACGTAGAATATCGCTAGCCCTTCGTGCTTTGTAGTAGAGTAATTCTTCTCATCTTTGGATAACTTTCTACTCATGAAAAATATCGGATGATCAATCTCTCCCTCACCTGCCTATGTTAATACCGCTCCTAGGCAATGCAAGAGGCATCTACATGCACATGGAACTCCTTCTTCTATTCTGGAAATACCAAAATAGGCGCAGTTACCATCTTATCCTTCTAGACATCCAAACTGCGCTGACAATCTTCATCCCAACAAAACATCACATCTTTCTTTAATAGTTTCTCCATTGGCATGGTTATCTGAGCATATGCTTTTATAAAATTCCTGTAATACCTAGTATTTCCCAATGTCGTGCACAAATGATTTATATTCTTAGGAGCCTCCAAATTTACAATTACGAAGACCTTCGCGGGGTCCACCATCAATCCCTGCTTACATACGACATGGCTGAGAAAAATCTCGAAGGGCACACAAAGTATACACTTCTTTAAGTTCATCATGATATGATACCTTTGACATGCATCCAACATGAGGCACAGACTCGCAACATGGTACTTCACTAATCCAAACACATTCCAATCATCAAAATATACCTCCAGGAATTTATGAATAAACTCCTTGAACGCCATGATCACAACGCGAGAAAAATTGCAGGTGCGTTCTTCAATCCAAATGGCATGACTGTATATTGGAAGCAACCCCACTCTATCATGAATATTGTTTTTCTTTGATCTTCCGGCTCGATCTTTATTTGATGATATCCCGAAAAACCATCAGTGAATGAATATGCCTCCTATCCGCCAACATTCTTTAATATTTCGTCATCAGATTGATGGACCTTGCATAACAAAGGTTAATCAACAACCTGAAGCCATAGATTGTGATAAAAGGGACCACCATAGTAGACTTATGGTATCATAAAACTTCTCATTAAAACTAAGGCTTAAAACATTTCTTAGAAATTGCAGTACCTATCGCAATCACATAGCGACATTTGTAAAAGCACAAATAAGCAAAACCTTAAGGATACATGATTTGTGATATTGCAACATAAAAATTCAATCGCTCATCACATCACAAATTTTACACAAAGGCTAGACTTGTGAACCATGAAAATTTGCGAAAAGAGATGTGACCTGGACCCCATGGAATTATGTGAAAATTGTTATAACTTAGATCAGGTCCGACGCATAGTAAAAATCCACTTTATGCAATAATTATTCATTCAAATAAAATGCGCTCAAAAGGATAAAAGGTATGCCACTCACATCGCATATTGCAAAATAATAAATAACTTTGAAATAATGCATAACTGCTATTAAGATGTTGTGATTTGCAGTAATTACCATTGATCACAATTGCATAATCAACATCTTTCACATGCTTTAACACATCAACTTGAAGTACCACTTACAAATTTTCGATGCAATGGTTTAAATGAGTCATAAAGGGAAATAATGAGACGACCTTAGCGCCTAATTAATGAGTTCTAATGGAATTTATGTTTAAAATGGCTCAACAAGATTTGATATCTTTCATCTGTATTGCAAATAAAGGCTTCTTCCTTGTCATCTTTCATAATTAAATTTATCATTGCATTTTCCTTTGTCATTTTCGCTCTGTGTGTTTATTCGAAAATTTCCATTACTCAATTTCAGGGAACCTCTGAAGGAAACAACGTTTGAAAAGATGGCGAAGAAAGGAAAAGCTACTACATCTAAGAAATCGAACATGACCCCACTCTTCTCTAATACCACCCGCAACAAAGACAGAGGAACCATACAGTGGGAAGCCATGTATAACTTACTGGAGGAAGAGAAACCGAGGCCACTAGAAAATAAGGCACTAGCTGATGCCGAAGTATCATCTGACACTTCGTACTTTGAGGCAGCATGTTCGTTTCTACACAAAATAGCTGCAAGGCCCAAGATATTACCATACATAGATATGGTGAAATGGGTGATTGATAATGTGAATATTTTAGATAGAACTTTAAGAAATTCAAGACATGAAGTCATGGGGTATTCACACCAGAAAATTTATGCCAGATGTACCATCTACTAGAGCCTCAAAAGCTCTATGATAAATATTTGCTTGAACATTTTTCGAAAGAGAACAAGGACCCATTGGACGTTACACAAAATTGGAGGTTAGGCTCAGGCAAATTCAAACTGGAGAAATCCATTATGTACCTAATTTCATCCCTCTCGGCTCCACATAATTTCGCAACCGCGATGATATATAGATTATTTGGGAAGGATGATCGTACTAAATTTTCTATAGAGTGGGTTCCATTGATTGATGCAGTAGTTAACACAATGATTATGAATTGGAGCCATATTTTGTCAGATAATTTAGCTATGGCTATTAGGGAATATCGAAAAAAGAGAAATATCTCATCAAGAACTATGCCCCCTTTTTATATGAGCGCTTATGTAATGGATGCTATTTGTTTTTGTTCAAGATTTCCAAACATAGGTTGGAAATGGGCTACAAAGAACCCTCTTCTCATCCATGTGTATCATAAAATCTTGTGGGAATCCAAGTTCAGTTCCAATTTTTACAAAATTTGCCAAGGTATTATGTTACCCATTTATAAAACCATTTTTGATACAATGCCCCCCAGACTTTTGGAAGAAGCAAAGATAGACATATTTCCAATCGCAAGATGGTTTGGTTAAGAGACATTCACTTATATCAAAGTTTTTGGAGCATTGCAACACCACATGTCCTCCCATATTATGTTCCAAAAAAACCACTAGCAAGAGAGCTAGCTTACCAGACAACAGGGGATGGTTTAACCAAAGCCTTAAAGGAAATGAAAAATCTTATTTGGCCAACCTTTCCGCTGTAGTGTGGTACTTTCACACTGCATGCTTATGGGCACGTGGTAAAATAAATAGAGCATGTTACATATCTAAAACTAGCCATGGTTCCAAGTCAACAATTTGACCCAAATCAAATTGCTAAATACTTCACTACCATGGCTAAAGTTAGAAAGTTTACTCATGAAGAGGATCCATTTGATGACCTCTTTCAAGGAGCTGAATCATTTGCATAGGTCCTACATTTGGCATCGCTACAGTTAAGCCCATATGATATCAATTCTTTTCATGTATACATAAATAAAATATTGTTGAAGATCCCATTAGACATATTACAAATTGAAAAAATAAGAGAACCTACTCCTAGCGTGAGCCTGGAGAGAAGTTCCAAGGAAAATTATAATAAAGAAATGCAAGAAAAATCAACTCAAGAGTCAGAAAATTCAGATTAACAATCTTAGAATGGAGAAGAAAGTCCCAATAAAGGTTTTGAGAAAAATAAAGAAGGAAATACTGAGGAAAAGGCAGAACAAGCCTTGACCAAGAAATTTACAAAGGTTGGTTCCACATCAGCTCAAACATGGAAGATTCCAATTATTGACCTAGACAAGGAATGGGAGAAATTCAATCAGAAGCTCCAAAGAGGCACAAGTCTTGAGGAGAAATCTGAATTTGAGACCCCAAAATAGACTCAATAGGAAAAAATCCAGAGATAACAGAGCAAGGAGTCACAAACACTCAAGAAATTGAGGTCATCCCAACTTTCCCCACTTCTGAAATTGTCCTAAAAATTGAAGAAATACCTCCCCTTGACATACTTTATAGACCTACACATAAGGCTAGGGTAAAAAGACAAAAAATAAGAGGAAGCTAGACACAACGGTTGTCGCAACTCTAGAGAAATAATCAATGGAAGTTGTATGGAAAGACACTCCTGTTGACCCATCCAAGAACCTTACGAAGTTGTCACGGTTTGCAGGTGCCTATGCCACTGCAACCATTGATAAAGAAACAGAGGTCCAACTCCTGCTTAAAGAAAAAGAAAAAAGGATACAGCTACTGGAACAACAATTGGAATAAGAGAAATAAAGTACCAATCGGCAAGCAGAACAACAAGTAGCTCAAATTCAAGGGGAGTTCAAGCAAATTAGGTTACAACACCATGCAAGCATGTCAGAGAAAGACTCACAGATTTTCCAAATGCATGCCATGCTAGATAGATTCAAGGATAACCCTCAGACAAAAGAATTCATTAAAGAGGAAATCAAGCTAAATTCCCTATTAACACAGCAACAAGAGATGTTCTGCCGAAAGATCTCACAGATCAATCCCTACTGTGAAACAAGTAATAAATTGAAAAATCAAGTGATTGATCTAAGATTTGAATATGAAGAAATCCATTAAAAAGATTTCAGAGTTTATTGTCTCGCAGGAATCTAATGAGGGGAGGAAGGCTGATCTACTAAAGATAGAAGAATCCCATAAAGATATCCTATTTTCAGATTGGGATACACAGATAAAGCAACCAAAAAGGGAAACAACGATAGCAGCAGGTACATAAAACAACATAATTGAGGAAGTTAATGAAAATCTTCACAGTGCCAACCTTGTTAAAGAATGCATGCCAAGGGCCCTCCCAAATATCAAATAGATAGAACAACAGTGGAAAGAAACAATTGAAACCAAAGAGGAAGCAATCAAACAATTGACCAGACTTGATTGGGAGACATACTAGCAGTATTTGGTAAAACCACATAGTGAGTGGATGACTCTACGATGCTTAACTAGTTCTGCACAAAAAATGGTGCCAACTCTCTCAGATGCCATATTTACAGCAAAATTAAAATCTACAATCAGACAGCCACCCCTGGTGAAACCAATGATGGATATCTACAATCTCAAGGATCAAGTGGCTGACTAAGATAATTCCATTTGAAAGAAGCTTGTCATCAATTATTTTCTATTTTTAGTTTTTATTTTTTCTTACTCTGAGGAAGGTTGTTTGTAACCTCCTCAACTTTGTATGTAATAATCAATTTTTGAAACATGTATTATAGTATTTAAACCCCTCTCATGCATTTAGAGAGGGGTCCAGAATTTTATCAAAAACAATTTGCAAGAGATTGCACTTCTGTACTTTTGTGAATGTTTTGATGAAATAATTGGAACATGATCTAATTTTCTCGAATATTGAAGCATACTCTACTGAAATTTCACTTATGTATTCTTAGAGTGTATTTGATTGGATGAAAGTGGATCAATATTGTTGTGCCCATGAGTAGGATCTTTCATATAGGGTACTTGTATCTTATGATCGTGTTTTATTTATGAATTAGCAATATTTTTTCTTATATTTTATTATGTAGGAAAATTTGAGTTATAGCTCTACATTATTGAACTTTTGTATGATGTTTTAGCTCTAATTCCTTATTGAATACATGCACAATTACTGTATGTGATAATTTTTTCTCAATTGTTTTGTCTAACTATTTAGCCAAAACAATTATCATTCATGGTTTAATTTCGTTTAGCAGTTGAATAATATTCATTACTAGTTTCTTTGGGACATCTTTCTAGATCACATATTATTCCCAGTTATATTTATAGTAAGATGATGTTAGAATAAAATAGATGGATGTGTTTATTGTTTAGATTAGATAATTTTTAGTTAAATCATTCTTCTTTATATATTATATCACCCCAACATAATTATCAAATCAATCCTCTCTGGGAAACTGGTCCCATTATCTCCAGTCGGAGCCACTACACCAAAAAGAAAAGGAGACGCTTTCAAGGTCCGTACCAGGTGGTTATTTGCCATGTTGTTGCAACAAATTTTGAGGCTTCAACATTTTAGCACTAGAAGGAGGGCCAATGCTATGAATGGCAAGCAAATCTAAATCAGAAATCCATTCTAAGAGTAAAACTCCCTCACCATCACCTCCAACTTCGCGATCACATTCCAAACCTCCAAATCCTAAATGTGAAGTTGTGAAAAAATATGTACAATCCATTAGTGTTTCACCAAAGAAATCAGATCACCCATCATTTGCAGAAACTCCCAAAGTTTAGTCTTTAATTCATAAATTACAAGGGATTTCTCCATCTCAAGAAGAATCTGAGTTATCTCAAGCTAGCGTTTCTTCACATTTTCCTTCCTCTTGAAGATTAACTAGATTGCATAGTGAAAATTTTGGAATTCCTCCATTTGAATTTCCTTTAACTCCTCCTTGAAGGAAAAATAAGAAATCTAAGTCTAAAACTCATAGTGAGATTCTGTCACCATCACCACAAACTCCCACATTCATTCCATCATCTTCATCAAAAACCCAATCATCTACCTCACCATCTCAGCTCATGATTTACATTGGTACAGGAGCACAATCTTCCTGTACCCAATCACCTTCAACCATTGGTGCATCCTCTTCCACACAGATACCCATAATGGCTCAAAGACCATGGACAAATCTAGGAGCTGCTCAAATGGCAGGACCATTACATCCATTACCTTATCATCTAGAAAAATGGTTGCCAAAATGCAATCTTGATGATGGTCTTCATGCCGAAGAACACATAAACAACTTCATGTTGTCCACAAATCTAAACGGAGTCATAGAAGAAGACATTGTTGTACGATTATTGCCATATACTTTACAAGGATCAACAGGGTCTTGGTACTTTTCATTACCATTTAGTTCTATTGATAATTGGAATACGTTCTAGGAACAATTCCTAACCAAGTTTGGAGATGACCGCTCAATGATTACTCTACTTAATGATCTCTCTAACTTAAAATCTGAATCTAGAAAGCCATTTAAGGACTTCAATTCACGTTTTAACAAATTATTAAAAAAATACCAGTGGCATCCAGGCCAAGTACTAAAGTTCAAAATGAATGGTACATTTCTACTCTTTCCACAAATGAAACTATTTTTTTTGATAGAGCTGCCAAGCCAACCTGGCTGAAAACATGAAAGAATCTATAGCTATGGAAAAACAAATTTTAGCCTTAGAAAATAAAAATTCATTATAAGAAAGAAAATCCAAAAAGGCCACCTTCAGGGATGAATCCAAGAAGAAAGCACCTAAAGATCCTTTCAATCTTGAAGGCCTGCAAAAGGTACTTAAAACCACGTCTAATGAAATGGTAAACATTAAGAAGTGGGTAGCTTAAACTTCTTCTAGTAAATGTTTTAGACCTTTTAAAAGGAACCCCCCCTCTCATCCTAAACCTCCAAATACAATATCAAATGTCGAATTAGATGAGGATGAAGAATAAGTATCAACAACTGAAGAACAAATTGATGACGAAGAGATAGTTGAAGTACATGGAATGTGGGATTTCATTCTTCTTTTGTCAGATGATGAAGAATTAGAAGAAGGTTTACTTGTCGCTACTAGAAGCAAGAGAACTATTGATTCGCCACAAACAATTAAAAAATATAAATCATCAACTCCTGCTATCAAAGATAAAGCAATAGGTAAAAAATCTTCTACCAAATCTACTCAAACATCTCCTCCTTGATCCTATTCTTTGCCTCCAACCAAAACCTTGCTAGTTTACGATGATATGGAATACAACATCATCAAAGACATGAAGAATACTAGAGTTAATATCATGTTTTATGAGCGTAGAAAGCTAAAAAATCAACATAAGCTATTGTTCAAATAATTAAAAGCAGTCCCCACTTCTCCTCTTCCTGCTGCTGTAATTTCCCAGGCTACTAAAGAAATGGTAGGCCTCCCAGTACTTCATCCTATAAAATGAGTTCAACCATTGTTGCTTTAACTGGTGGTAGATCTAAATCCCATACTCCTTTTCTTTTGACTTTTGAAGTCTTTAATAAGAATTTCCACAATTTTTTAGTTGATTCAGGAGCCTCATCCAACATTTTTCCAAAAACGGTTTGTGCAAAATTGAATGTCGTACCCCAGAAATCTGTTGTTCGCATTGTACAGTTAGATTGAATGAAAATCAAAGTCATAGGAGAAATTAATGTTGTTACTATTAGACTCATCAAACCCGAAAGTACGTCAATTCGTTGACGTTCTTGTCACTGATATTCCTAAATTCTACAGCTTGATCCTCAGTAGAGAATGGTCTGAAAAGCTTCATGTCTATTTCGCAATAGAATGGTGTCATATGTGGCTTCCTTATAATGGTAAGACAAATCAAATAAGTGTCGAGCGTCAAAAACATTTAAAGCATATCATGACTGAATTAGAAAGAGAAAATGAGGTTGTCGCATATAATAGTAATATCATTGGAAACTATTCAAATGAATCATTTCTAGCCAATTTTAATGCACACACTTCACCCATTTTGGAAAATTTTGTTACATCATAGATTGAAAATTATTCACAAATAGATTCTTCTAAATGTATCAATTTTGTAGATAAACATGTAGTCAATTCTTTCTTTTGGAAATTATTTTTTGATGGATCTAAATCTAATGATGGAGCTGGGGCGGGTTGCATATTAGTGTGGAGCGCTTGAAAGGTATGCTTTTTGAATAGTAATCTAGTGGTTTTCTAATAAGTTTCCTAACCTTTTCTGCATTATAAGTCTAAAGAATAAAAGGATTTTGATAAATTGTGTGAAAATGGACAAACGAAGCTCAATCCCCAATAATCGATGTTTTCTATGCAGAAGGACGCGG
>APFE030151756.1:122769-134230 GCA_000404065.3 Pinus taeda
TTTACTTATGCTGTTCCATTTACCTATGCTGTTCCATTTAATTCCTGCTGTTCCATTTCATTTCTGCTGTTCCATTTCATAATTGCTGTTCCATTTACTTTCGCTTATCCGCTTTGGTTACTTTCGAGTGAAAGCAGGCCTAAGACTGTTGTGAGCCCAGCAAGACGCTGCCTGACTCCCAGATCCATAAGCCTCTGCTTTGGTTTTCCTTCTTTATCAGTTTCTAAAAGGAAGGGTTATTGGTTCCGTACCCTTGACTGATCAGATTGATTTGTGTGATTTTATCCTTGAGTTGATTCAGTTATAGTTTAGTATCTGTTTCCTTTCAATTCATTAGAGCACTATACTACCGAGCATTACTTGGGCAAAACAGCCTCGGATTGAGTTACCCTTTGAAAAAACCAAACGATCCCGGATTGACTTAATAATGTGGAATAATTGGTGGTGTGAGAGACCCTAGTTATAGCCCTACAATTAGTTAGCCCTGATGGAGAGAAACATATGTTGGCATTTCGACTTGAATTTGAATGCACAAATAACACTGTTGAGTATGAGACATTAGTTCAAGGATTTTATAAATCCATAGGCCTTGATATCAAATACCTTCATGTATTTGAAGATTCATAAATTGTAATCAAACCGGTAAGGAATACTATTCATTGTCTTTCTAGACATTTAAAACATTATCAATCATTAGTCCAGGACCTCACCTCACATTTTCTAGCATTTAACATTTCTCCAATTCCAAGACTTCAAAATGAAAGTGCCGATCTTTTGGCTAACATTGCATCTAAACTTATACCACTAGGAGATTATAGTCCTAGTTGATTTTCTATAGAATTAATTTTTAGACCTTCTATTCTCGATAATATCACCAATTGGTGAGTTTTTAGTGACAATCTGGATATCGTAAACATTTTAACATCCAAAGGTTCATATGATGACCAGATAATAGATGAATACCAATATGATAGCCAACTCAAACAAAATATAAGTGTAAATCCCATACCTAAATCAATAATTAAGCTAAAATATCTTTATGATCTTAAGGACAGATTCAAGAAACCAACTAACTCAAAGCTTCAAAGTTCAACATTAGCGTTCAAATTAGTTAATCTTGGAAGTGATCTTAAAATTCAAAATATTAATCTAGGTCTTAGTCTTACACCTGATGAAAGATTAGCCTTCATTCATTTGTTAAGAATATATAAAAATGTTTTCTCTTGGAATTATGATGATCTTAAGACATATAATACTTCCATCATTCAACATATCATTCCTATGATATCCGACAATAAGAATGTACAATAGAAGTTGATAAAGATTCATCTGAATTTGGAAAATCAAATCGAAACTGAATTAAATAAACTTCTTAAAGCCAAAATCATTTTTCATGTTAGACATTCAAGGTGGGTTTTTATCCTAGTTCGAGTTAGTAAAAATAATTGTGATATTCGAATTTGTATAGACTTTCTTAATTTGAGCAAAGCTTATCAGAAGGACAAATTTCCACTACCTCATATGGAAAAGACACTACGGTCAGTTGCAGGCTTAGAATTTATGTCTTTTCTAGATGGAGTTTTTTAGGTTATAATCAAATTCTCGTACATCCAGATGATCGACTAAAGACCACATTCAGAACCAAATAGGGAACATACCCTTAACAAAAGAAGACATTTGGATTAATCAATGCTGGTGCAACATTTTACAGATCCATGGATATATCTTTCAATGGTTTGGTGAATAAAACAATGGTCATTTATTTAGATGATATAACTGTATATTAAAAAAAAACACAGTAATCATTTAAAGGACTTAAGACAAATCTTTGAACGTTGTAAAAGATATGGAATTTCTCTAAATCCAAAGAAATCTTTGTTTGCTTTAAGTGAGGGTAAACTTCTTGGATTTATTGTATTTAAAGATGGCATTCACATAGATCCTGATAGGACAAGAGAAATTTTTGAAATCTCTTTGCCTCATAAAAAAATCCATGCAATCTTTCCTAGGTCAGATAAATTTTGTTAAAATATTGTCCCTGACTTTTCACGAATTGTTTTATGCCTGCAATCTATGATCAAGAAAAAAATTGTTTTTAAATGGAGACATACCGAGCATGAAGCTTTCAATCTTATCAAACAAGCTATTATAAATGCTCCCTATTTAGCAACTCCAAATTTTTCTAATCATTTTATTTTATATAAGTTTTCTTCTCAAACATCATATGCAGCTATTTTGACACAAGTCAATGATGATAAAGTTGAAGCACTGATTTCTTTCTTTAGCTCCAATTTGAAAGGTGTTAAATTGAATTGCTTAGATGTTGAAAAGCATACTTTTGCTATTTTCAAATCAATAAAATATTTCATACATTTTCTTCTTAAAACTCACACTAAGGTAATAGTTCCATTTTCAACTGTGAGAAATTTACTAATGCAAAGAGAATTAGGCGAGAAAAGAGAAAATTGAGTAACAACACTGCAAAAATATGACATTGAAATTAGACCAGCTAAAATTGTTAGAGGTCAAGGTTTTTTCAGAATGTTAGCTAGAGAATCCAACTTACTAGCACCAGAAGATTCAGGTGATGATATACAAATATGTGAGGTAAGCCTCAATGATACTGAATCTAAATATGTTGATATCATATTTTATTTGAAAAATGGATATGCCCCTACGCAGCTCAGTTACGAAAGAAAAGGGGCTTTGAGATTAAAAGCTAACCAATATGAAATCATCAATGATGTTTTGTTCAGGAAGAATTATGATTCTGTTTTACTTAGGTGCCTTGAAAAATCTGAGGCAGAAAAGGTTCTGTAGGAACTCCATGATGGTCTAGCTAGTGGACATTTTTGAGAAGACAAAAGAACACATAAAATCCTGCATGTTGGCTATTATTGTCCAACCTTATTGAAATATGCACACGAATATGTAATGAAGTACAAAAATTTTCAAACAGCTACTGGAAGACAAAGAAAACTTCCAATGTCATTACAACTTGTCAACATTGAACAACCATTTGAACAATGGGGATAGGACATAATAGGTGAGATTGTTCCTCACTCTTCAAAGCAACATAGATATACCCTTACAACAATTCATTACTTCACCAAGTGGGTGGAAGCAATTCCACTAAAGGTATCCAATTCTAAAAACATTATTGATTTTAGAAATCAATTTATTATTACCAGATTTGGTCTACCAACTGCCCTCATGTTTGACAATGCATCCTATTTCATGGTCAATGCTATGACAAAATTTTCTCTCAAAAGAGGTTTTAAACTTAAATATTTTGCTAACTATTATCCTTAGGGAAATGGTTTAGTTGAATCAACAAATAAAAATCTCATAAGGATCATCAAACGAACTATTGATCAGAGTCAAATAAACTGGCATATATCTTTAACATTTGCTCTATGGGCAAATTAGATAATACAAAAGGCCTCAATAGACACTTCTCCTTTTAATCTAGTCTATGGGAAATAATATTTCCTTCCTACAAATGTAGCTTTTCCCTCTTTAGCCCTAGTTCAATTTATTTGAGAAAATCCTTCCTCTTCTATGCAATTAAGGAAATCACAAATCCTCAAACTCAATGAAGAAAGAGAGAAAGCCAAAATCATACATGAACATCATCAACAGTTAGTTAAATCTTCCTTTGATGCAAATTCTGCAAGTCCTAAATATTTTCAACTTGGAGACCTTGTATTGAAGTGGGATAAAGCACACAAGGAAAAAGGTAAGCATACCAAATTCCAAAGAATGTGGTTTGGCCCATTTTAGATTACAGAACAATTCAACCCATCAATGCTTTTATTGTAAGATTTATCAGGCAAGAGAAATTCTTTGCCTATGAATGGACAGATTTTGAAGAAATATTTTTCATAGAAGATAACTTCTTCTATCCCTTGTACACTATCACATTTACTTTTCCTAGGAAAATACAAATAGTATTTACTTTGGCCTTATAATAGAAAATATTTTCAAATATTTTGATTTTTCGCTTGTATAAGTAGAGATTGTTAAGGAAATAATTATGACATTTGAAAATATGCTAAGTTCCATCTCTTTGAAATTTGCTTGTTTCCACCAAATTATTTATTCTTTTTGAAACCCCAACTTTATAAAGAGACATTTTCTCTATTATTAGTCAAGAAAAGTATCGCTAACAAAGTAAAGACTCTCTGCAGATGAGCACCTTTAACTCTGTAATTGTCATCCAGAAACTCTTAAGGAGTCAATGATTCTCCCCATCCAGTAAACTTTTATCTTTTTATAGTGTAATTCTAAAATATACTAAAACCTAAAAGATAAGAGGTCTCATCAAGAGCTGGCTTACCATGCTCATAGGGAAATAATACACCGACATTACCAACACTGCACATCAAAACAGGGTAATGGATTGAGATTATTTTAATCAAAAGACAAGGAGTTTCATCACGAGCCAGCTTGTTCAATTGAACTACAACCAGTGAATGACATTGTCACTATTTGGCCACCAAACCAAGACAATGAATTTTAAGCAGTAAAAATGATTTTTTATTTAGAAAAAAGATAAACCGTTTAAAAAAGAAAATAAGAAATTAAGTATATTGGTCCAAATTTATCTCTAAAAATTGCACTCTTATATGGATGGGATATTGAATCATTGATCGTTAAAAGGTAACCCTATCGAGGCTATGGATGCCTGCGAGAAGAAGAGGCTCTACCTATGACAAATGAGTATATCTAAAAGCTAATCTGCAAGAGCCCCCTACCTTATCTTTAAACTAAGTAAAGACTGATATAGACAAAGGAATTTTCATTTTGAAGAGGATGTCAAGTGGATGAAAATTAGGTGTGTTTTTTTTTCTTATTCAGAGAAATGTTACTTATCTTAAATTTCGTGGAACTCCTATTTCCTTAACTATATTTATTTTGGAAGTCTTAGAAGTTTCAAATGTGTCAGAGATAACTGGTTCTTCCAGTGAATCACCAATTGTTGTATTGTTCAACAACCCCCCCCCATTTATTGATTTAATAGTTAATATTCTATTAATAAATGGAGACCCTTTAAAATTCACCAAAAAACTTAGCAAATAAGAGCTTCCTTATTTTTGAACTATTAGAAATAAAATTTTGAATAAACTTAAGATATCAAACCAAAATCCCTTTGTGACTAGGAATTCTCGCTTTATCACAAACCGTTGGACCTTGCATAACAAAGGTTAATCAACAATCGGAAGCCAAAAATTGCAATAAAAGGGACCACCGTAGTAGACTTATGGTATCATAAAAATTCTCATTAAAACTAAGGTTTAAAGCATTTCTTACAAAATAAAGTACCTATCGCAATCGCTTAGTGACATTCATAAAAGCATAAACAAGAAAAATCTTTAGGATACACGATTTGCGATATTGCGACATAACAAGTAAATGCTCATCACATCGCAACTTTTACAAAAAGGCCAAGCTTGTGAACCATGAAAAGTTTTGAAAAGCGATGTGACCTGGACTCAATGGAATTATGAGAAAATCGTTATAACTTAGATTAGTGGCACTAAAAACCCACTTTATGCAATAATTATTCATTCAAACGAAATGCGCTAAAAAGGATAAAAGATATGTTGCTCGCATCGCATATCACAAAATACTATATAGCTTCAAAATAATGCATAACCGATATTGTGATGAGCGATTTGTGATATTGTGATAATTACCATTAATAGCAATTGCATAATCGACATCACATGCTTTAACACATCAACTTGAAGTACCACTTACACATTTGCAATACGATGGTTTAAATGAGTCAGAAAAGGAAATAATTAAAATACTTTAGTGCATAATTAATGAGTTTTAATGGTATTTATGTTTAAAATGGCTCAATGAGATTTGATATCTTTCATCTGTATTTTCAAATAAAGGCTTATTCCTTGTCATCTTTCATAAATAACTCTATCATTGCATTTTCCACTGTCATTTTTGCTTTGTGTGTTTATCCCATAATTTCCATTGCTCAATTTCAGGGAACCTCTGAAGGAAACAACATTTGAAAAGATGGCGAGAAAAGGAAAAGCTACTACTCTGAGAAATCATACATGACCCACTCTTCTTTGATACCACCTGCAACAAAGATGGAGGAACCACATCATGGGAATCCATGTATAACTCACTAGAGGAAGAGAAACTAATACAACTGGAAACTATGGAGGAACCACATCATGGGGAGCCATGTATAACTTACTGGAGGAAGAGAAACTGATACAACTAAAAACTAAGGCAACAACAGATGCCAAAGTATCATATGATGGTTCCTAATTTTAGGAAACATGTTCGTTTCTACACACAATAACTGCAAGACCCAAGATATTACCATACATAGATATGGTGAAATGGGTGATTGATAATGTGAATATTGCATACTAAACTTTCATAAATTCATGACATGAGGTCATGGGGTCTTTCACACAAGAAAATTTGTGCTAGATGTACCATCTACCAAAGCCTCAAGAACTCTATGATAAATATTTCCTTGAACATTTTACCAAAGATAAGGAGGATCCATTGGACGTTACATAGAACTAGAGGTCAGGGTCAGGAAAATTCAAACAGAAGAAATCCGGTATGTACCCAATTTCATCCCTCTCGGATCCACATAATTTCATAGCTGCGATGATGTGTAGATTATTGGGGAAGGCTGATAGTACCAAATTTTCTATAGAGTGGATTCCATTGATTGATGCATTAGTTAACAGAATGATTATGAATCAGAGTCATATTTTGTGAGATAATTTAGCTATGGCTATTAGGGAATATAGGAAAAAGAGAAATATCTCATCAATAACTATTCCCCCATTTTATATGAGCTCTTATGTAATGGACGCCATTTGTTTTTGTTCACGATTTCCAAAAATGGGTTGGAAATGGACTACACAGAATCCTCTCCCCATCCATGTGTATCATAAAATCTTGTGGGAAACCCAGTTTAGTTCCCATTTTTACAAAATTTTCCAAGGTACTATGTTACCCATTTATAAAACCATTTTTGATAAAACGACCCCAGACTTTCCAAAGAAGCAAAGATAGACATATTACCATTGCGACATGGTTTGGTAAAGAGACATTCACTTATATCATATTTTTTGGGAGCATTGTAGTTCCACATGTCCTCCCATATTATGTTCCAAACAAACTACTGGCAAGATAGATAGCTTACTAGACAGCAAGGGGTGGTTTAACGAAAGCCCAAAAGGAAATGAAAAAGCTTTTTTTGGCCAACCTTTCTGCTGTAATGTGGTGCTTTCGCACTATATGATTATTGTCAAGTGGTAAAAGAGATAGAGAATATTACATCTCTAAAACTAGCCACAATTCTAGGTCAATAGTTTGACCCAAATCAAGTTGGTAAAGACTTCACTACCATGGTTGAAGTCAGATAGTTTACTCGTGAAGAGGATCCATTTGATGACCTCTTTCAAGGAGATGATTCATTTTCATAGGTCCTACATTTGGAATTGCTACAGTTAAGCCCAAATGATATCAATGCTCTTCATGTATATAGACATAAAATATTGTTGAAGGTCCCATTAGACCTATTACAAATTGAACAAATAAGAGAACATACTCCTAGCATGAGCCTGGAGGGAAGTTCCAAGGAAATTTCTAATGAATAAACGCAAGAAAAATCAACTCAAGAGTCATAACATTCAGAAAAACAATATCAGAATGGAGAATAAAGTCCCAATAAAGGTTCTAAGAAAAATAAAGAAGGAAATATTGAGGAAGCGGCCAAATAGGCCGTGTCCAAGAAACATACAGAGGTGGGCTCCTCATCAGCTCAAACAGGGGATATTCCAGTTATTGACCTAGACAAGGAATGGGAGCAATTCAATCAGAAGCTCCAAACAGGCACAAGGCTTGAGGAGACATATGGACTTTAGACCCTAAAACAAACTCAATAGGGAAAAAATCAAGGGACAACCGAGCAACAAGTCACAAACACTCAAGACATTGAGGTCATCCTGGCTTTCCCCACTTCTAAAATTGTCTTAAAAATTAAATAAATACCTCTGCTTGACATATTTTACAGCCCTACACATAAGGTCGTGGTTAAAAGAAAAAGAAAGAAGAGGAAGTTAGACATAACAATTGTTGCAACTCTAGAGAACGAATCAACGGAAGTTTTATGGAAAGACACTCTTGTTGATCCTTCTGAGAACCTTACAAAGTTGTCATTGTTTGCAGGCGCCTTTTCCACAGCAACCATTAATAAAGAAACATATATTTGACTACTACTTAACGAAAAATAAAAAAGGATACAGCTACTTGAACAATAATTGGAACAAGAGAAATAAAGTACCTGTAAGGACTCTGGACACCATATATCTCCACAATGGTATGATATTGTCCACTTTGGGCCTAAGCCCTCATGGATTTGCTTTTGGACTTACCCCAAAAGGCCTCATACCAATGGAGATATTTTTCCATCCTTATATACCCATGATCCTCCCCACTTCTAGTCAATGTGGGACTTTGGTCGTATACCCAACAATCATCCCCTCGAACAAAGGACCATTGAGCCTCCCCTCAAACGATTATCCATCCGTCCACTCTCGACCAACCAGGATTCTCCACTCCAATGCGTTGGAAGCGCACGCCTTACATGGAACACCACCTGCCTTGAGATCTTTCTCTATCCCAGGTCATCTCCTCTTCACCGTGTTGGGACCAGGACATGCCCATGAAGAATCTGGAGCACACTGCCTATCGAGCTCATCCACGGATCCCATCGTGATATTACCGGGGCCCACCACCTTCGTTCAGAATTCCGAGGATTCATCCACTTGGCTAACTTCGGGGCATGGCTCTGATACCACTTGTAAGGACTCTGGACACCACATATCGCCACAATGGTATGATATTGTCCACTTTGGGCCTAATCCCTCATGGATTTGCTTTTGGACTTACCCCAAAAGGCCTCATACCAATGGAGATATTTGTCCATCCTTATATACCCATGATCCTCCCCACTTCTAGTCAATGTGGGACCTTGGTCGTATACCCAACAGTACCAATCAGCAAGTAGATCAGTAGGTAGCTCAACTTCAAGGGGAATTCGAGAAAATGAGGTTACAACAATAGGCAAGCATGTCAGAGAAAGACATAGATTTTCCAAATGCAGGCCATGGTAGACAGATTCAAAGATAATCCTCAGACATACGAATTCATTAAAGAGGCAATTAAGCTAAATTCCATATTAATACATCAAGAAGAGATGTTCTGCCAAAAGATATCATAGATCAATCCCTACTGCGAAACAAGTAATAAATTGACAAATCAAGTGATTGATCTAAGATTTGAATGTGAAGAAATCCATAAATATATTTTCAAATTTGTTGCCTGGAAGGAAACTGATGAGGGGAGAAAGGTTGATCTACCAAAGATAGAAGAATCCCTTAAAGATATCCTATTTGCAGATTGAGATACACAACTAAAGCATGAAGAAATGGAAACAACGACAATATAAGGTATAAAAAAAAACATAATTGAGGCCATTAATGAAAATCTCCAATGTGCCAACCTTGTTAAAGAATGCATATAGGGGGCTCTCCCAGATATTAAACACCTAGAACAACAGTGGAAAGAAACAACTCAAACCAAAGAGGAAGCAATCAAACAACTGAACAAACTTGATTGGGAGACATACTGGTAGTATTTGGTAAAACCACATAGCTAGTGGATGATTCTATGATTCTTAACTAGTTGTGCACAAAAAATGGTGCCAACTCTCTCAGATGCCATATTTGTAGGACAGTTAAAACCTGCAATCGGCTAGCCGCCCTAGGTGAAACCAATGATGGATATCTGCAATCTCAAGGATCAAGTGGTTGACTAAGATAATTCAATTTGAAAGAAGCTTTTCATCAATTATTTTCTATTTTTAGTTTTTATTTTTGTTTACTCCGAGGAAGGTTGTTTGAAACCTCCTCGACTTTTTTTGTAATAATCTATTTTTGAAACGTGTATTATAGTATTAAACCCCTCTTGTGCATTTAGAGAGGAGTCCAGAATTTTATCAAAAACAATTTGCAAGAGATTGCACTTCTATACTTTTGTGAATGTTTTGATGAAATAATTGGAACATGATCTAATTTTCCTTAATATTGAAGCATACTCTACTGAAATTTAACTTTTGTATTCCTAGAGTGTATTTGATTGAATGAAAAAGGATCAATATTGTTGAGCCCATGAGCAGGACCTTTCATATATGGTACTTTTATCTTATGATTGTGTTTTATTTATGAATTAGTAATACTTTTTCTTATATTGTATTATGTAGGAAAATCTGAGTTATAGCTCTACATTATTGCACTTTTGTACGATGATTTAGCTCCAATTCCTTATTGAATACATGAACAATTACTATATGTGATAAAGACTTCTCAATTGTTTTGTCTAACTATTTAGCCGAAACAATTATCATTCATGATTTAATTTCTTTTAGTAGTTGAATAATCTTCATTACCAATTGCTTTGGGACATCTTTCTAGATCACATATTATTCTTGGGTATATTTATAGTAATATGATGTTAGAATAAAATAGATGCATGTTATTTAGATTAGATCATTTTTAGTTAAATTATTCTTTGTTATATATTATATCACCCCAACATCATTATCAAATCAATCCTCTCTGGGAAATTGGTCCCATTATCCCTAGTCGGGGCCACTGCACCAAACAAAAAAGGAGTTTCTTTCAAGGTCCGGACCAGATGGTTATCCGCCATGTTGTCGCAGTGAATTTCGAAGCTTCAACATTTTGGCGCTAGAAGGAGGGCCATGGCAATGAATGGAAAGCAAATCTAAATCAGAAAGCCATTCTAAGAGAAAAATCCCTCACCATCACCTCCAACTTCGTGGTCACATTCCAAACCTCCAAATCCTAAATGTGAAGTTTTGAAAAAATCTTTACAATCCACTAGTGTTTCTCCAAAGAAATCAGATCACCCTTCATTTGCAGAAACTCCTAAAATTCAGTATTTAATTCATAAATTACAAGGGATTTCTCTATCTCAAGAAGATTATGAATTATCTCAAGCTAGCATTTATTCACATTTTCCTTGCTCTCGAAGATTAACTAAATCACAGAGTGAAAAATTTGGAATTTCTCCATTTGAATTTCCTTTACCTCCCCCTCAAAGGAAAATTAAGAAATCTGAGTCTAAAACTCATAGTGAGATTCTTTCACCATCACCACAAACTCCCACATTCATTCCATCATCTTCATCACAAACCCAATCATCCACCTCACCATCTCAGATCATGATTTACACTGGTACTGATCCAAAATGGATCTTGGAAAAACCTCTTAAGTCTTCAATTGTATTTAAATGGGAAAATATGTTTTAAAAGCCCTTTAAAGAACTATCGCATTGTGGCCTTTTATCACATCCGGAGAAAATATACGGTTCATCACAT
>APFE030151756.1:134250-150195 GCA_000404065.3 Pinus taeda
TTTGTTATCGCATTAGGAAAAACCAAGGTTTAGCATTAAAATACCATGGCCTTTTGGAACTGTGACAACGATTAGCGCGAGTTAACAAGGGCCATTGATCGAGCATGCAAATCAACGGTCCAGATCAACTGCCATATAGCATCATGGGGGACCAAACGAAGGTTAAACCGTGTGCACGTTCAATACCCGTCGACCGTAGAATCGAGGGACTGCATCATCCGACAGATATCGCAGCACAAAGGTAATCGGGCGTTAACTCAAAGATCAGACCCAAAATTTTATGGACTCGGAGTTTATAAACCCCATCAGGTCTGTAAGGATTGTTAAGAGTCAGGACATTTGTCCACCTAAAATTGCCAGGGACGGTCAGATCTACTAAGTGTATATCAATGGCGGAGGACTGTCGATCAGATTTGTTGTGTGGAGGAAGATCTCAGCCATCAATCTAGTGGCGGAATACCAACAGTGGAGATTTATTCGCATCGCAACATGGCCAAAGGAAGGACTTACCGGGGGCTCGAGACATTGTGATATGTGATCATCGATTGTCATATCGCATCGCAGCAATACAAAGGAGCGGGCGATATGTGACATGTGATACACCCAGACCTGATAAGGATTATATGTTGGGTTTAAATAAATTTGAAGTCCTGTTTCTTTGGATTTATTTTTATTTCCCCATGTATTGATATATGGTCACATGCAATGCGATATAACGATAGTGCGATAAAACAACAGACCCGATAGGTTTATAGATGCGGCTTCATATCTTTTGAAGTTTGGCTTGGTTGGATTTTCCATGTTTTGTAGTTTATTTCTGTTTTTAAATAGAGAATCGATTCTTTGGGATTTTCACCCGCACTAGTCCTTTCTGTTTGGAAATAGGTGGCCACCATACCTGAGAGCATTTTGTAGCTATTTTTTAATGCTCAAAAGGGATTTGAATGGATAGCGGCCAAGGAGCTAGAGAGCTTGAAGAGGGATACAAACTAACAACATCAATAGGCTTAAAAGGCCATCCGATGATAGAACAGATAGTCAGAGAGCCAGAGATGAAGTCAGAGGTCAGAGACAGATTGAGACAAAACAGTTGATCAGAGGCACTAAGAGGGGGAGTCTGTGCACTGTTTAGACTCGAGGTTTTCAAGTATCCCTGTGTAATATCACCGCCTGTGTGTTGAGACTCAGATTGAGCTCACACTTGTAATTTTCTATTCTTAAAGACTTAATAGAGAGGTTGCCACTGAAAGCTGTAGCAGGAGACGTATCCAGGAAGTCTAGTGAACTCCTTGATTATTTATTGTGTTGATGTGTGTGTGCCTGTTATGTTTTCTGACTACTCATTATCTATATTATTCACAATCTTTTCGATCTGTTGCACTAAGTAATATAGGCATTTTTCTGCACATAAGTTTGTAATACCTTAATATTGATTCAAGATCTCATTTTTAGATCAAGTGGTATCAGAGCATTTGGTTTTGGTTTTGATAAGGTTAGACAAGCTTGTGCTAGATTTTAAATGCTATCTAGATTAAAGCTTAGACTAGGAGAAGGAGAACTTGTTGAGTCTAATCCAGAGATTGGAAGAGTCTATTCTCAGAGGATAATGGCAGAAGAAACTCCATTGGGATCAAAATCTTAGTTCATGGACAGTTTTATGGCCATGTGAGCCATGGTGGAAAAGATGTATCTAGAATTTAAGAAGGGTTGAGGTGAAAGCACTTCAGCACCTAAACTAGACAAAGGAGTAGAGGAACCTTTTCCAGTTGCCTCTCCAGAAGGCAAAGGAAAAGGAGGAATGCCTCCTCCACCATCTCCTCCATCATCACCTACCCCATCATCTTCTTTGCATAAAGCTAGCCCTAATAAGAAAAAGAAGAAAATTTCTTTGATTAAATTAGATGTGAAGTTTGATTTGCCAATCTATGATGGAGAAATCAATGCAGAAAATCCAGATAATTGGATAATACAATTTGATGTATATTGTAGGGTACAAAATGTTTATTCAGAAACGAAGAAGATTCAGCTGGCTAGCCGTCAACTTGGAGGAGCTACACTAGTATGGTGGGAAGGTAAGAGACAAGTTGATCTGCAAAAACATGGTAAAATCATTTCTACCTAGAATGAATTTGTTTTTGTTATAAAAAAGAAATTCTATCCTTTAGCTTACATGCAACAGGCAATGATGAGTTGGCAAACTCTTTGATAGTTGAAGGGTCAAAGTGTACAAAGTTATACTCAGGGATTCAGAAAGAGATCTTTAACTCTAGGAATATCATTAGACTCACCTAAGACTTTATTGAAGTATATAGGTGGTCTTCATAGCTATTTAAAGCATACTATTCTCATGTTTAATCCCACTAGCTTAGATGATGTATTAGTTCAAGCCACGCATCTAGAAGCTACAGGTAAGAATGTAAACCCAGAGATTGGGGAAACATATAAATATTCTATAAGCAAGAACAAGGAAAAGAAGAAACTAAAATGGAGGGAGAGGAAAGAAAACATTGTACAGAAGGATAAACCTTCATGCACTCATTGCAAGAAAGAAGGACACGATGAGGCACACTGCTGGCTTTTGCATCCAGGACAGAGACGTAAGAAGTTTGGTGGAAGGAAGAAAAGGAATGTTGCAGCTATTCAATAGGACTTGGGATCAGATTCAGGCAATGAAACAATAGTTATAGCCACAAGTATTAAAGGTAGGGATTCTGAAACATCCACAAGAAATTCTGCACAATCTGTTGATAATGAAAGTAATGAGAGGGAAAGAAATGAGCTTTTTTGTATTAGAGTAATTTCCAAGCACAATAATATTGATACTTTGTTTGATAGTGGATCACAAGTAAATTTGATTTCTGAAACAAATGTAAAAAAGTTGGGATTACAGACAAAACCTCATGAGAAGCCATATCCATTAGGTTGGGTGTGTGATAAAACAAAGCTACAAGTAACGAGACAATGTAAACTTAGGTTTGCTATTGGATCAACATTTGTAGATGAGGTTGAGTTAGATATAGTCCCATTGGATATATGTGGTACTATTTTGGGAAGTCCATACTTGTATGATAGGAAAGCTATTTTCTATAGAGCTGAAAATAAGTATCAACTCACTAAAGATGGAATGCAATATATTTTAAGAGCTCATAAACTAAAAAATAACTATTCTCTCATAAACGCAAGATAGATGAAAAGAATTGTGAATTCAAGTAAGTAGTTTTAACTAATGGTTGTAAAGGCAAAGGATCCTGAAAAATGCAACGCATTTGAAGGTTGTGATTTTAAACAGAAATTTGATTTAGTTAAAGTTGTTTCAGAGTATGATGTTCTATTTCAAGAACCTAAAGGTCTGCCGCCTAAGCGAGAAATAGTGTATGATATTTGTTTGTAACAAGATGCTCCATTACCTAACATTGGAATGTACAGGTTGTCAGTTTTAAAGCATGTAGAGATAAAGAAGCAGGTACAGGAGTTGCTCGATAAAGGGTTTATAAGACCAAGAACATCACCATGTGGATCTCCAATTGTGCTGGTGAGAAAGAAAGATGGTTCGTGGAGAATTTGCATTGATTATAGAGCACTGAATAAAATAATGATCAATAATTGTTATCCTCTTCCTCGTATTGATGATATATTAGATCAATTGAAAGAAGCAATTTAATTTTCTAAGTTAGACATGCGAAGTGGCTATCATCAGTTCATATTTGTAGAATAAGATGTATGGAAGACTACTTTCAAGATAAAGCAAGGACTGTATGAATGGTTGGTTATGCCTTTTCGCTTAACTAATGTTCCTGCTACATTTAGGAGAGTTACGAATGATGTACTCAAACCTTTTATTGATGATTTTGTAATTTTTTATTTAGATAACATTCTTGTTTTTAGTAAGACATGGGAAGACCATGTAAAGCATGTAAAGCAGACTTTAGATGTTTTAAAAAGAGAAAATCTCTATGTAAAACTGTCAAAGTGTGAATTTGGCAGAACATCTTTAAATTATTTGGGTTATATTGTAGGGGGTGGTGAATTGAAGATAGATCCCTCTAAGGTTGAAGTCATTGTGAATTGGCCTAAACCCAAATCTACTACAGAGGTTAGGAGTTTCCTAGGGGCAGCACAATACTGGAGAAAGTTTATTGCTAACTTTTCTTTGATTACAACTCCATTACATGCTTTAACAGGATTGAAACAAGTGTTTCAATGGGGAGGAAAACATCAAAAATCCTTCGAAAACTTAAAAGAAAAAATTAGTACAACACCAGTACTAGCACTACCAGATCTTCAACATCCATTTGAGATTGAGACAGATGCCAGTGACTATGCCATGGGAGCAGTGTTGATGAAACACGGTAAACCCATATGCTATCATTCTGAGACATTTACTTCTGTAGTAGTTAATTATCCCACATATGATAAAGAATTGTATGCATTAGTACAAAGTGTGAAAAAATGGAAACATTACCTGATGGGTAAAGAAACAATAATACATACAGATCATCAACCACTTCAATATTTTCACTCACAAACTAAATTGCAGCAATTAAGAAATTATAGGTGGATGGGTTTTCTATAGAAATTTCATATTGTCATCAAATATAAGAAGGGCATACACAATAAGGTTGTAGACATGTTATCAAGACCAATCATAAATGCATCTACTATACTTAAGCATAATTCAGTAATGCATGAAAGTTACATTGAACAATATGCTCAAGATGTAGATTTTAGAGATGTATATGCAACTTTAAGTCATGGAAAACAAGTAGAAGAATTGGATTATTATGTAAAGGACCAACTCTTATATCAATTGGGAAAGTTATGCATTCCACAAACTGAAAGAGTTAACATAATTCGAGAAGCATATGCTTCTCGAATATCAGGTCATTTTGGTGTAAGTAAAATAGTTGCACAATTGCAAAGGTTCTGTTATTAGCCAAGAATTCATGAGAGAGTTTCTAGATATATCAAAGGATGTACTATGTGTGCTACCAGCAAGCCTAGTAATAGAAAATTAGGCGTGTACACTCCACTTCCAATTCCTTCTCGTCCTTGGGAAAGTGTTTCCATGGACTTTGTTGGGGGATTTCCAAAATCTAGAAAAGGTCATGATTATTTGTATGTTTTTTGTGGATAGGTTCAGTAAAATGTGTATTTCAATACCTTGTAACAAGCAGGTTACAGCTGAACAAACAACAAAGTTGTTCTTTCAAAATGTATGCATTCATTTTGGTTTACCCCCTTCTATTGTATCTAATTGAGATTCTCGATTTATTGGGAAGTTTTGGTCAAGTTTATGGGAGTTGATGGACACCAGGTTGAAGAAGAGCACAAAATTTCTTCCACAAACAGATGATTAGACATAAGTGGTCAACAAGATAGTGATCCAGTTGCTCAGAGGCTATTGCAGAAAGCATCCCAAGCTTTGGGATGAGCATTTGTGCTATGTGCAATATGCTTACAATTGTGCCAAGCACTCTTCTTCTCAGAGATCTCCTTTTGAGACTTGTTTTAGTTTTATACCAAAGTATCCCCTGGATTTTGTCTTTGGTAAAGACATAGAAGTTGATGGACACAGTGATGTGAACAAAGCAATCAAGCTCATTGAACAAATCCAACAAATTCAACAGGAAGTACAGGAACCACTGGAAAGAATTCAAGCCAAGTACAAGGGAAGACATGACAAGCATCGAGTTGAACATATTTTTCAAGTTGGTGATAAAGTCTAGCTGTATATCAGTAAAGACAGAATGCAAGGTGAAGGTAAGAAGCTAAAACCAATAAAGTATGGACCTTTCAAGATACTTGATAAAATTGGTGAAAATTCTTTTCGCCTTGATTTTCCAGCTTATATGCAGATCTATTTAGTCATTAATGCAGAAAACTTGAGACTGTATGAACCTTTGTTGATTGAATACCCTGAAGAGAAAAGTCTGTTGTCTTCTATTGATGATCTATTGCCTGAGTATCTCAATGAGTTATAGGAAGGCATAGTTATGGACAGGAAGGTGAGAACTACGCATCGAGGGGATGTTGAGTACCTAAGAATAGGACTCAAAGGTTCAAAACCAAGCAGTGCATGATGGATAGAAATTGGACAAGTGAGGGAGTTGTATTCTCACTTGATCGATGCCTAAAACCAACTTTTGGTGGTCCAAAAGCTCTTTAGTGGGAAGGCGCGATCCAAAATCGATCTTGGAAAAACCTCTTAAGTCTTCAATTGTATTTAAATGGGAAAATATGTTTTAAAATCCCTTTAAAGAACTATCACATTGTGGCCTTTTATCGCATCTAGAGAAAATATATGGTTCATCGCATATATTCATATATATATTACAATGGAGTTTGTTACTGCATCGGGAAAAACCAAGGTTTAGCGTTAAAAGATTCTGGCCTTTTGGAACTACGACATTGATTAGCACAAGTTAACGATGGCCATTGATCGAGCACACAGATCAACATTCTAGATCAACTACCATATCCCATTGTGGGGGACCAAAACAAAGGTTAAACAGTGTGCATGTTGAATACCCACCAATCGCAGAATCAAGGGACCACATCATCTGAAAAATATTGGGCACAAAGGTAATCAGGTGTTAACTCGGAGATCAGACCCAAAATTTTATGGATTGGGAGTTTATAAACCCCATCGGGTCCGTAAGGATTGTTAAGAGTCGGCCAAGATGTCCGCCTGAAATCGCCAGGGACTATTGGATCTACTAAGCGTAGATCAACTACGGAGGACTGTCGATCAGATTTGTTGTGTAGAGGAATATCTCAGTTGTCGATTTGGTGGCAGAAGACTAGTAGTGGAGATTACTCGCATCGCAACATGGCCAAAGGAAGGACTTACTAGGGGCTCGAGACATTGCGATATGCGATCGTCGATCACCATATCACATCGCATCGATACAAAGGAGCGAGTGATATGCGACATGTGATACACCTAGACCCAATAAGGATTATAGGTCAGATTTAAATAAATTTGAAGTCTGATTTCCTTGGATTTCTTTGTATTTCCCCATGTATTGATATATGGCCACATGCAATGTGATATAGTGATAATGCGATAAAACAATGGACCCCATAGGTTTATAGATGCGGCTTCATATCTTTTGAGGTCCGGCTTGGTTGGATTTTCCATGTTTTGTAGTGTATTTATGTTTTTAAACAGAGAAGTGATTATTGGGGATTTTTCACCCGCATTGGTCCATTCTGTTTGGAAACAGGTGGCCACCATACCTGAGAGCATTTTGTAGTGATTGTTTAACACTCAAAAGGTATTTGAACAGACAACAACTGGGAGCGAGAGAGCCCGAAGAGGGATACAAATTGACAGTGTTGATAGGCTTAAAAGGCCACCGATGACAGAACAGAGAGCCAGAGAGCTAGAGAGGAAGTCAGAGGTCAGAGACAGATTGAGACATAATAGTTGATCAGAGGCACTAAGAGGGGGAGTCTGTGCACTCTTTAGACTCGAGGTTTTCAAGTATCCTTGTGTAATATCATTGTTTATGTGTTGAGACTTGGGTTGAGCTCACACTTGTAATTTTTTGTTCTTAAAGACTTAATAGAAAGGTCGCCACTGAAAGCTGGACTAGGAGACATAGCCAGGAAGTCTGGTGAACTCCTTGATTATTTGCTATGTTGATGTGTGTGTGCCTGTTATTTTTCTAACTTCTTATTGTCTATATTATTTGCAATCTTTTCGATCCATGGCACTAAGTAATATAGGCATTTTTCTGCACATAAGTATGTAATACCTTAATATTGATTTAAGATCTCATTTTCAGATCAGGTACAACAACACAATATTCCTCTACCCAATCACCTTCAACCACTGGTGCATCCTCTTCCACACAGATACCCATAATGGATCAAAGACCATTGACAAATCCAGGAGCTGTTCAAATGGTAGGACCATTACATCCATTACCTACTCATCTAGAAAAATGGTTGCCAAAATTCAATCTTGATGATGGCCTTCCTACCGAAGAACACATAATCAACTTTATGTTGTCCATAAATCTAAATGGAGTCATAGAAGAAGACGCAGTTGTACGATTATTCACATATACTTTAAAAGGATTAGAAAGGTCGTGATACTTTTCATTACCATCTAGTTCTATTGATAATTGGAATGAATTCTAGGAACAATTCCTAACCAAGTTTGTAGATGGCCGCTCAATGGCTACTCTACTTAATGATCTCTCCAACTTAAAAGTTGAATCTATAGAGCCAATTAAGGACTTCAATTCATGTTTTAATAAATTATTAAACAAAATCCTAGTGGAAACCAGGCCAGGCCAATTACTGAAGTTCAAAACGAATGGTACATTTCTACTCTTCCCTCAAATGCAGCTACTTTGTTGATAGTGCTGCCAAGCCAACCTTTGCTGAAAAAATGAAATAAGCTATAGTTGTGGAAAAACAAATTTTAGCCTTAGAAAATAAAAATGCATTAGAAGAAAGAAAATAAAAAAAGGTCACCTTCAAGGATGAATCCAAGAAGAAATCACCTACAAGTCCTTTTGATCTTGAAGGTTCGCAAAAGGTACTTAAAACCATGTCCAATGAAATGGTCGACATTAAGAAGTAGGTAGCTAAAACTTTTTCTATGATATCTTTTAGGCATTTTAAAAGAAATACCCTCTTTGATTCTAGACCTCCAAATACAATATCAAATGTTGAATTAGATGTGGATGAAGAACAAGTATCAACAGCTAAAGAACAAATTGATGATGAAGAGATATTTGAAGTAGATGGAATGTAGGATTTCATTCTTCCTTTGTTAGATGATGAAGAATTAGAAGAAGCTTTAACTATCCCTACCAAAAGAAAGAGCATTGTTGATTTGCCACAAACAATTAAAAAATAGAAATCATCAACTCCTTTTGTCAAAGATAAAGAAATATGTAAGAAATATTCTCCCAAATCTACTCAAACATCTCCTCTGTTGGATATACGACCAAAGTCCCACATTGACTAGAAGTGGGGAGGATCATGGGTATATAAGGATGGACAAATATCTCCATTGGTATGAGGCCTTTTGGGGTAAGTCCAAAAGAAATCCATGAGGGCTTAGGCCCAAAGTGGACAATATCATACCATTGTAGAGATATGTGGTGTCCAGAATCCTTACAAGTGGTATCAGAGCCATGCCCCGAAGTTAGCCAAGTGGATGAATCCTCGGAATGCCGAACGAAGGTGGTGGGCCCCCATAATATCACGATGGGATCCGTGGATGAGCTCGGTTAGACAGGCGGTGTGCTCCGGATTCTTCATGGACGTGTCCTGGTCCCAACACGGTGAAGAGGAGTTGACCTGGGATAGAGCAAGCTCTCGGGGCAGGTGGTGTTCCATGTAAGGCGTGTGCTTCCAATGCATTGGAGCGGAGAATCCTGGTTGGTAGAGAGTGGACGGATGGATAATCGTTTGAGGGGAGGCTCGATGGTCCTTTGTTCGAGGGGAGGATTGTTGGGTATACAACCAAAGTTCCACATTGACTAGAAGTGGGGAGGATCATGGGTATATAAGGATGGACAAATATCTCCATTGGTATGAGGCCTTTTGGGGTAAGTCCAAAAGCAAATCCATGAGGGCTTAGGCCCAAAGTGGACAATATCATACCATTGTGGAGATATGTGGTGTCCAGAGTCCTTACAACCCCGTCTACATCAAAAAGGAGGAACCGAAGCTCGATCAAGAGGACTACCTCCTTGAAGGAAGACCATATTTGAATAAACTTCTCCAATCAATTTGGATGACTCGCTATTATAGACATTTTTGGGCACTGCAACCCCAATCATACATGTCCATAAACCAAGGGCTTCTAAGTCCCTAAAAGTGTTGCTTCACACCCTAAAGGAGCAAGGTCAGTTGATTACATCATCTCCCAGAAGTTCTCCATGGAAAACTGCTTAGAACTGGTCAAAAATAGACTATACAGACTGCTTAGTGCTAAGGGTACGATGCATCTCACCTACTCAGTGAAAAAGGTGTGATGCATATTGGATAGCCCTTCTGTAGGGTGCGATGAGTGAGAGAAGACAAATGGCAGAGACAGCTTGCAAGGTGGATGATCATGGAATCTTCCAGAAACTTCTCCTGTGACACTTGCCTCTCTGAATTCACCCAGGGATGAGTAAGAGATCATGAATCTCCAAGTGGAACCAAGAACTATTAGAGAGAGGACACTAATCAAAAACCCAACAGCTGACTCACCCCCTGCAAACATCTATATATGGATCCCTCATCACAGAGATCCAGGAGGCTGGAATCTTGTATTTTGTAAGGAAGTGCTGTTGGTTTCTTGGTGAAATATCATAGTGTTGGGTGATCTAAGCTTTTCATAAGGTGAAGAAGGGTTTTCATGCTGGGAGGATGACGCTGGGTCAGAACAATAGGTTGTAATCCTCTTTGCTATTCTTTCTATTAATAAATCTATTGAGTTTTCCTCCACATTCTTGTATGTTTGATGATATATGCATTTGTGTGGTCAGTATATATCTGGTCCTATATTATTTATGATTGTAGATATCTATACTTCAATAGTACTATGCTTCTTTGACTCTATAGGTGCTCTTTGAAGCTGGGCAAGGAAGGAAGGAGCGGCAAAGATCTGTCAGAAGGCAGAGGAACCAAGCAAGGAACCAAGCGCAAGACTGAGGTTTGTATCCTTTGTTCCCCTCTTATCTACTTCTCATAAAGGAAAGTGAAAGTAGTTTTGGTTTGTTTATTTCTAAGATAGCTACCCGTCTTAGTGGGACTAGCAGCTCCGACTAGACACTAGATTTCCCGATAACAAAATGGCGACTCCACTGGGGACCGAATAGCTTGTTTTCTTGTCTATATTTGTTTGCTTTATAAACTATAGACAGAGCCTAAAGTTAAGCCAGCTAGCCTTCGAACTGCATCTGCTATGCAAGTGCAAAGTAGATCAATGCTGCTTCAGTCTATCTCTGGGTTTTGTTTATAAACTGAACAATCGATTTGCAAACATCCTAATTGCCCTAATTGTGGCTCTAGTAACCTCATTAGATTAGCCCCTGCGATTTATATTTACTGACTATCACTTGCTCAGCCTAAATCCCTGAACTGAGCTGCAAACTGTGACCAAAGACCGAGTAAAAGTCTCGTCCCTGTACCATCGCACCCTCTCTTCAAGGAAATCTGGATGCATCGCACCTCCCGCGTGCAGTACGTGAGATGCATCCCTGTTTCCCTGTGTTATAGGTGCGATGATAAGAAAAGGATAATTTGGCCTTAAGATTTTGGTTTTTCTTCACTCTCTTCAGTTCTATTAAGGAGTTTTGCTGTCTATGATCAATATACCACTGTGGAAACCCCCTTCCTTTCCATTATTTTGCCTCCATCGTGCAAAGAACTGTGAATGTTTTTATGTATGGTGCGCCATTTACAGTTCTCTTTTACAAAGAAGTAGCGTAATCGAACTGTCATATTTTGATTTGGAAGTGTCGCAAGTGTCGTTTTTAGTCAAAGAAAAGAATCCTATTGTTCTTGATGGTCGATTATACTGTTACTCTTGTATTTGATTTCGATTAGTAGTTTTTCAAGTGTCGAAAACAGTTTTCAATTCAAAATCTCAAAGTGTCGTCATTATCTTCCTTTCGTATTTTGAAGAAAAATTGTTAGTACTGTCACTTTGAAAAGATAATTCAGATTTGTACTCAACATTCTTTTTGTCATCCACACATTAAGAAAGCGAAAAACAAATACATGCATGTGCATTTGCATTTAGACTGCTTGTTGGTTTGATTTAGGACAGTGCATCTAGTGTGTGCTCTCTGCTCTATGTTGAAAGAATATCATCTCTCTTTCCTTAGTAGCTAGGATTTTCATTGCAAAAAGAAGATTAAAAGATTGTTTATCATCTTAGATTGCATTTTAGGAATTATATATCTACATCACGCGGTGAACCTGAAAGGAAAATTTCTTAAGAAAGATCAACTATAAAATAAATTCAATGAACATAAAAATTCTTTGGAACTTAACGCACAACATTTAGAAGTCTAGGCTAGAGACGTATTCTGGTGTCATAAACCCTGGTAACTATTGCTTTCATTGCTATTTGGGTGATTCCTCCTCTTTGAGACGACAAGTGCCAGTACAGACTTGTGCTCCCACGTAACATCGAGTATATATTGGGAGACCACAATAGGCTATATCCTTTATCCTTAGGAAGCCATGCTTGCCGCCCTATCGATCGCAATGCACTGAACACAACATTCGGGAAGATTGACTGCCGTACCGTAAAAAGTATTATGCAGTTTTGTGATTGGTTTGGTAATCCCTCTGTCTAGACTTCCAGAGTAGTCTCTTTCGTTCCTTTTTAGACTCCTTAAAGGAAAAGGTCCATCTGAGCACTTGTCACTTCAAGCTCATTAAAAATCGAAGGCGACTAGAGTCATCTTTTGCTTTTTCTCGACTCTTAAAAATTGAAAAAGCAAGTTGTGTCAAAGCATCTAAAATTCATTTATTTCATAATCATTTTCCCCTTTATTTTGAGTTGATCGAGTAATCTGCAATTGTGGAATAAATTTAATCTAAACCCCGTCATTCGTGGAGGATTAAGAGTCAACCATCTTTGACTCCGGAAATGAAACTATTTCGGACAAAATGAACTCGTTTAACTGGATCGAAGTCCCCTGGTTTGGTTGGAACAAGTGTTCCGACATCCTCAGAGACTCCGGTTACTCCAAACATTTCTAGTATCCTTGCCTCTACAGAAGAATTTCCGCAGCCACAAAAGGACGTTACAAGTGATCCTAGTGTGACGGTAAACACTTCTATTCCTGAAACGACTCCATCTATAGCTGATTCGGAAGGTGTTACTCCCCAAACATCTGCCGCTGCAGAACGTATACCTTCTTCGGCACCAGAAATATTTTATGGACTTGACGGTCTACCTCTTCCACCTGGATTGATTGCTATAGAAGAGATTGTGGAGGATCCTCCATCTAGCGCTTTATCACAATTTGGAGCTTGGATCACCCTATATCCTTCTTCATCAGGAGTTAGTCCCCCGTCATCGGAAGTTCCTGTAGAATTGTTGGGAAATATTTTGGATAGACTAAATAGGTCTGAACAATCGTTGACATCTAGGATTGTGTCATCTAAAACAGCGGCGATAGAACTTCCTACTGCTACTCCAACAATGTTCGTCGGTATACCGTCTGTCCCAACTAGCTCTCAGTCGCTGGATGGAGTCCATCTAGGGGTTGTTTCGACAGTATGGTCTGTTCCTATTTGTTCATATGAAATAATATTTGGAATCTCTTATGTTGAGTCTCAGCAAATTGATCCTTCGCAGTGTCAATTTGGGCAGTCCGGTCCCCAAAGGAAAATCATTCCTTTGAACATTGGATTACAGCCGCATGGAGGACAATATACTCTTTCATTGTCTCCTCCAGGAGAACAACCATACGAGAGTTCACAATAGAATTCAGGTTGTGCTGGAATTACATATAGCGGTTGCGTGCCAATACTGCCTCAACAACCAAGAGTTGTATACTCAATGCAACAAAGTCAACCTGTGTCAAATATCCCCACTACGCTGGCTGTTGTGATGGTGTCCCAAGTACAAGCGTTTCCTGTTGTATGCCAACCTCAGGTTTCTCAAGTCGTAATACAACAGCCCCTTGTATCTGCGACACAACTGCAATAACTGACTAGTGGTTCCTTCACTGGAATGACCCAGGCTCAAACGAGTACCATTACCCCTCATCTTGGTCAAACAGTCAGTATTAGACAACAACACATGGATTCACAACCATGGCTGGTGCAATATCAACAACCGCAATTCCGACAAGCTTACCAAGGATCTGAGCAACAAATCTTTGCAAGCAGTGGGCAGCCGTATATTCAAAACGGTCAACATCAATCATGTCATAATGGTTATGCCCATCAACCTTACCAAAGTTACTAGCATCAAATGCATTATGCTGGTATGCAAAGACCAACTTCTCAGGAAATCCCATCTTATCCTGGGTATGCTTCGCCGAACCTGAATCAACAGTTGCCCTTTGTGGCAATTTTAGAGTTATCAGATCTAAATCGACTAACAAACGATCCAATTGCTTACGCCCCTTGCTGGGCGGTGATTCCGCATAAACTTCCGCCATATATTCCTAAATTTAATGGAAATGCGGGTGAAGACCCGTCGAATCATGTGATGACCTTTCATCTGTGGTGTTCATCAAACACTCTCAACGATGATTCAATTATGTTTCACCTTTTTCAGCGAACATTAACTGGTTCGACAGTAAAATGGTGTATCAAATTGCCAAGAGCTTCATTCGATAACTTCAGCACCATAGCCACAACCTTTTTAACCCATTTTCATCTACCCATAAGGTATGAAACAAGAACAGAGCTTCTTACCAATTTCAAACAAACGACGGCCACTCACATATCCAATCATATTCATGAGTGGCGATGTCGTCGTAGAATGGTAAAAATGTATGTTCCTAATCAACTGCTAACTGAATGGTTTATTAAGTCATTATTACCTTCTATTACGGAAGATGTGGCAAAGGGAGGAGTCGTCACTAAAGAGCAAGTCATTGCTCGTGCGCAATATCTAGACTTGATCTATACTCAGTATGGCACGCTCTATGATAAAATCCCTGATGCTCCTAGACTGGAATTCTCTGTTCCTCCCCCTCCTAAATCAAACAAAGACTCTCATGCTGATGATGGCGTGATAGGTACGACTAGCACGAAAACTGTAAAGGCTACATCAAAAAAGGCTCGTATGGTTTCAAGTCAAAATGAAAAGTGAGGAACTTCTCGCCTCGGAGGTAAATGCCATGTCGACTGACAAAGGCAAAGAACCGAAGCAACCAGGAGGCAAGAAGAAAAAGTAATGGAAGAAGAAGAAATAGGAGGAGTCGTCTCCTGAACAATCTTCTGCAAACCCTTCTGGAGATAGGAAACCAAGTCATCCATGCTTTATATGTGATGAGGATCATTGGACGAGAGATTGTCCACATAAAGCTAAGCTTAGAAAATTCTTGAAGAGTTCCAAAACCTCGGTGGTATTGACTGATCTATTTCTAAATCCAGGAACAAATCTAGTTGCTAGTGACAATGCTTCCTCGTCCCAAGTGCTAATGTTGTCTGTTTCGAAGCAGCAAAATGATGCTTTGATATCGACAAGGAATAAAGATTACGGGAATCCACATCTGTCGAACAACAAGGATAATGATCAACCTAGTAGTTCGACAACAAATTCGACTGAAGATTGAACGAGTTTGAAGACCCTGGATCTAGTTTCATCCATCCAGGCTGCGATATATTCGAGAAAATAAAGACATCAAATGTACATAATTTCCGAACAGATGATCATCTGAATCAAAGGATGATGGCTCTATCCAAATCATCAGTTTGTCACACAGATGGTTGTCTTTCCTATGTACATGAAAATGAATTTATAAAGCTGAGCATGGGAATGCCCGCCTCAACTATATCATGAAAATATTATGAAGATAATGTATTGTATTGTATCTTATCACAGGTCGCCTTCCAGTTCGAAAAACCTTGGATCCTCATGATAAAGCATTTCACTCGACATCAAAAGATTAACGACCTCATGCTTTAGGGGGCAACTGTTATAGACATTTTTGGGCACTGCAACCCCAATCATACATGTCCATAAACCAAGGGCTTTTAAGTCCCTAAAAGTGTTGCTTCACACCCTAAAGGAGCAAGGTCATCTGATTACATCATCTCCCAGAAGTTCTCCATGGAAAATTGCTCAGAACTGGTCAAAACTGGACCATATAGACTGCTCAGTGCTAAGGGTGCGATGCATCTCACCTGCTCAGTGTAAAGGGTGCAATGCATACTGGATAGCCCTTCTATAGGGTGCGATGAGCGAGAAAAGACAAATGGCAGAGACAGTTTGCAAGGTGGATGATCATGGAA
>APFE030151764.1:687-23251 GCA_000404065.3 Pinus taeda
CGGATTGTAAGTTACAAAAGTACATAGTAAAGAAACACACTTTACCTAACTCTATACTAGACCAAGTTATACTTAACTATTTCCTATGTGTCGAAATATCCTAACAAAAACCTCTCCACTTGAGAGGAAAACCCACAAGAGTTATTCTCTTCTTATAGAATCTTCAATTGACAAATTCCAAGACCTATGACCCTTGACAAAGACCCTCCAAGACCAAGTCCCTTTATGAGCTTTCCTTCTAGTAGTTCCTTAGCAACTACAGCAATTTCAACCTCCAGCAAATTCTTTTGCCCAACAAATTCTTCTGCAACTTTGACCAGCAGATTCTACTGTAACTTCGGCCTCTACAACAGATTCACAGTTTTGACCTTTCACAGCTTCAACCTAGTTGCAGCTTCACAACTTCAATGCAGCTTCGATGTAGCAGGGAGCAACAGATCTACAAACTCCAGCAGGGAGTGCGTAGGCCAGCCCAACAACAACGCAAAGGAGAGAGGAGGCAATTCAACATTTTGTTGGTAGAGATGGCAGCTAATGGGTTGCGAGATCAGGATTGTTTGGAGGGTGCATCCAACTACGTGATTTGGAAGGCAAGGATCTCATGCCTTCTGGATGAGCATGATCTCAAAACCTATGTTGACAATGTGGTAGTTGTACCTGCAGATCCAGATCCGCTCAAGAAGTACAAGGGTTACATGGCAAAGGGAAAATGATTGGTCCTCGATGAAGTGAGAGATCACGTAGTATGTCACATTGCTAGCAAGTATACTGCCCGACAGATGTGGGAAGCATTGGCTACGCTATACGATGGATCTTCTGAGCAGCGGAAGATATACTTGGAGCAGATGATGAGATCCATTCAAGATGCAAAAGGGGGAATGCATTGATCCATCATTAACGAAGCTTCAGGAAATCTGAGACTTGTTGGCAGTTGTGGGGTCAACACCTCAGCCTACCAAGATGGTGAGGTTGACCCTGAATTCAGTCTTAGAGGAATGGAAAATATTTGTCTAGAGTATCTTGGGCCAAGAGAGATTACCGGATTGGGAAGGAAAGCGGGCCACTCTTCAGTATGAAAAGATGAGGAGAGACTCAGTGAAGTGCAAACTTGGTAGTAGCAGTAGCAGCAGTGGGATGAAGCCAAAAAAGGACGAAGAGAATGCAACCCTTACATCTAAGGGGCAATAGGAGCAGCGGAAGAAGAAGAAAGATGTCTCGAAGATCAAGTGCTTTCGGTGTGGTGAACAATGTCTCTACGCTACGCAGTGTCCTCTCAAGAAGAAGGACAAGGACAAGAAGCATGATCCAAACTCTGCCTCCACAAAGATCGAGGAGGAGGAGTTTTCCATGGTTGCCCAGATACCTCCAAGGGAGAGGTGGGGTGATCTAGTACTGTAATTCGAAAGAACTACAGATGGGCAGGATCCTTGAGGAGTCCACCTCTTGGATCAATATCTTGCTATGGGAGCCCAAATTAGAAGTAGCAGGATAGACCAATGTCAGTTGGTGCAAAGCAGTGTCGGTGTGACAGTTGTAGTGGCTAGGAGCGGTAGAGATTGGGCAATGTAGAGAAGAGTTGACAGCGGTGCAGTTGGCACAATGCAGAGTCAACAACAACGCAAAGGCTTCAAACAGTCAGCACGAAAACTCACACCAGCCAGAACTCCAGCAACAAATGCATCACGTTGAACACCTGTTCAGTGATTTTGGATGCTTTTCCGTTGCTGATGCAATAGAAGCAGTAAATGGAGAAGGTTGTAGTGCAGATGCAATGTTGGCAGTGGCAAGGCTAGCAGCAACACAGAAGCAAAATTTACGAGGGTTGCAATACAGATGCAGTGTTCGCAATGGCAGGGTTAGCAACAGTACAAATGCAGCATTTGTGCAGTAGTTGGTGGGCAGTAATGTCAGACATCAGCGGTGCAGAGGGAGATGTTACAGAGAAGGGTGATGCTTCAGCAGGTTGCATTACTAGAGCACATTCCTCGCTAAGAGGGAGTGTTGATCTTTGGTAGCATCAGATGTACTCTAAGCCTCAAAATTTGCAGTGAGACTTAGACACATGTATTCCAAAATACCCAGAAATCGTTTTGGGAAATTCCACCCAGAGATATTTTTATTAAAATAATTAATTATTTTTAATGGGCGCCTAAGTCTAAACTTAGGAAATTAAAATAATTAAAGGGTATTAATCACACTGTGGGTGAAACTTCTAGAAGAAGACGAGGATCAAGCCCAAATGATATGAGCCATTGATTAGAATCTAATTTGGGCTGTTGGTTCTCAACGAGAAGATTATAAGAGGAGGCCTGATGGGCATTTGGAAATTATATCAGGGAGAGATCAAGAGATCGAATTTCTCAGAGAGGGCAGCGCAGCAGTTGCTAGGGAGAAGATTGAAATGATTTCTTGCAATGAGGGGTAGGGATAGTTTCGGTTGGAGATTTCCTGATTCGCGAATACATCACAGAGAAAGAAGAGAGAGATCCAGAAGAGGCAGCGCAGAGGCCACACAGGAGCAGCATAGGTTGATGCAGAAGCAACGCAGAGCCTGAGAGGAGATTTGTATTTTGCTGGAGAAGTTGAGTTCTGGACCCAAAAGCTGGGGTGTGAGACCGAGAGAGTAGAAGTCGAAGTTCCTAAAGCAAAACTATCAACCATAAGAGGTGACGCAAGCCCCAGAAGCAGTGGCACAGAACAGCGCAGTGATTGCGCCAAAATTGTGTAGAGGATGCTAGAGGGTAGCCATTCAGTGGCTGGATCAGTCTTGGATCACTAGTGATAGTGTGAGGTATCTCTCACTAATCTCTCAGCCAGTTAGATTCTCTGTATTGGATAACCGACAAAGCATCCAAAGATTGTATTCATAAAACTACTACATAATTATATAAACCCTCAGTTGCTGCACCAGTTTTCCTGCATTGGGTTTTTCTGGGGACATTTGTCCAAAAATAACGGTGTAATGTGTTGTGTATTTCTCTAAGTTGCAGGAAATGTTGGAGAAGGGTCTGTTTTTGGCCGGAAACAAAAAGGAAACGAGGAAACTCGTACCGTACGGCTTGAAAACGCATTTCCGGCCGTACTGGCCCGTTTCTCGAGGAGGAAACACGTTTCTAGTTGTATTGGCCCGTTTCTTGAAGAGGAAACGTGGCAAGTATGGCTAGAAACGAGTTTCCAGGCTATATGGTGGGGTTTCCTCTTCTAACTTGACTTTTTCTTGTATTTTTTTTAGTTTTTTCGCTTCTAATTTTTTTTGGGTTACTAAAATATCTTAGGGATGCTTCTAGATGCCTCTCAAGTTATAAAAAAGAGGATTTGTTTGAGTGGGGCAGCTTAATGTTCAAGCCTATGCCCCTAGTGTTAATATGCAGTTCATGGTAATGTTAAATTCTTAAAGTAAAAGGATGAAAATGAAAAATAAAGGAGAATGTTCTCCTTTATTTTTCATTTTCATCATTTTACTTAAATTTTTAACATTGCCATGAAATGACTCAAGATGTTTGAGAGTGGTTTTTCTCTCATTGGATTTCATATGGAGAAAGTAGAATTTTAAATCTCACTCAAAATCCAGCGAACTTATCTGTTTTTCAAGATTTCAGGATTGGGGGGATCGTAATGTTTCCATTGGATTTTGTCATGTACGAGGGTATAGAACTTGTATTTAATCAAGAGATTTGAAGTGAATATGCAAAAAATCCATAACCAAGGGCTATAATCAATAATCTTCCTCAGAATTCAAAATTTGAATGGAAGAACGATATTCTATTGTACTAGGGAAGAATTTATCTGAATGCAAATTCCAAATTTAACGCCAAGGTTCTCAAAGAGTCGCATGATTCATTGTCATCCGAACATGTAGGATACTTTAAAACCTACTATAATGCATGCCAATCGTTCTTTTGGAAGGAAATGAGCAGTGATATTCAAAAATATGTAGTCGAATCCGATAAATACCAGAGGAATAAAAATGAAAATATTATGACACCTGGACTACTTCATCCCTTAAACATTCTGAATCAAAAATGGGAGGAAATACCAATGGACTTTATTGAAGGTTTACTTGTATCTAATGGTAAGGATAAAATTCTTGTAGTAGTCGACAGACTCACCAAGTATGCTCACTTTATTGCAATGAGGAAATCAAACTCAACAAAACAAATCGCTGAGATATTTGCAAAAATGTTTACAAATTACATGGATTTCCCAAGGTCATTGTGAGCGATAAAGATGTCAAATTTAAGGGTAATTTTTGGAAGGAATTTTTCAACCATATAGGAACCTACCTCAACATGAGTTCATCTTACCATCCTCAAACAGATGGCAAAACAGAGGTTGTCAATAAATGTTTAAAAGGCTATTTACATTATTATGCCATAGACAAACAAAATAAGTGGCTTCAGTGGTTACATCTCGCTGAATGGTGATACAATTCCACTTATCACACGTTAGCAAAAATGACTCCTTTTCAAGCTCTGTATGGTTACGAACCTCTGAAATGGAAGGAGTTTGTTATCATCGAGACAATGCCGCCAGCTGTTAAAAACTAGTTAAAAGAAACCCAAAAAGTCGTCCAAACTCTAAAAGAAAATCTAAATAATGCAAGGAACCGTATGAAGAAGCAAGCTGACCAAAATAGAACCAAGAGAGAATTTGAAGTTGGAGATTAGGTATTTGTCAAACTTCAACCATACAAATGGGTGCCCTTAAAACAAACAGGTAAAAATAAATTGGCAGCAAGGTTTTATGGACCATATTAGATCAACAAAAAAATCAGCCAAGTCGCCTACAGTTTAAACCTCCCTGATAAAAGTCGTGTTCATAACGTCTTCTATGTATCCTACCTCAACAAGGCACTTGGTGAACATCAATCAACACAGGGAACACTTCCGACTTTACATGATGAAGGGTGGGTTATTCTAGAGACAGAAGGTATCATATCCAGCAAAGAAAGGAAGCTATGATCACGAGTAATCAAAGAATACTTGATCAAGCGGAAGGAATCACTAGAACAAGAAGCTTCTTGGGAAACTAAAGTGTTTCGTCAACAACATCCGTCGTTACGTATGCTTCGAGGACAAAGCATCTTTTTTGGGAGGAAGGCAATGTTATGTAAATTAATTAATATCTGTAACGATTAGTTTAAATAGGCAAAAGGGCATGATCACAGAACATGCCCATTCAGCAAGAGGCACCCAAGGCAGTATAAAACCAGGGGCCTCCCACAAATTGTAACAACCTCTATTCATTCATTAATAATAAAATATATCTTTGCTGATAATTACTAAGTTTGTCGATTCCACTAGCAGTATAGTGTTTTTTGCAGTGCATGAATCCTCATTGATCACTTTAATTGCTCAAAGCATTTCAAAGCTCATACTAAAAACAATCAATGATGTTATTCCTTCTAATGTGGTTCATGTAATCACTGATAATGCAACAAACAGTAAGGGAGCAGGAAAAATCATTGAGCAGGTTCATCTTGATTCTTCACATCTAGGGGAGCAAGAAAATTTAAGTTATAAAAAAGATTAGGCATTTGGGTGTTACATAACCACTCTCTCTCTTACTATATAACAAGATGTTGCATCACTCAATATTGAAATGATCTATTCTCATTTGTTCTTTATGTGCATTCCTGTCTAGGTTCTTGTAAGTGTAAAATTTCACAAACATCATAAGAAAGGTGACCAAGAATAGAATCTAAAGGACAAGAGAAATCTGCCAAAGTGAAAACTGCTGTACATAGGAACGGGATGCCAATTTTGGTAAAAAAAAAAGATGGGGAGTCAACCTGTAAGTATTTAATAAAAAATGGATTGACTATGATAAAGTCAAAACAAATCCAGAAACCATCTAGACGATCATTATCTAAAAAGTTGAAACAAATTTTAGTTTAGCTGCAGTGGATAATAAGCTTTCACACCTTACTACCATGATGGGCTTCAGCCCAAGGAAAGCATTAATTAAGTTTGCTACCTAGCAATGCTTATCTAAGAGCGTGATCTAAGAATAATAGACAACAAACTATACTAAAGAAGATGAACTTAGTGAAGTTAACAATTGCTTTTCACAAAAATATTACGAGTACTTTCCATATAAAAGTAGGATCCACAACGTGGGGCTTGTGAATGGAGTCAGCAATGCAAGGGGATACTCAATGAAATAATAATTTATTACATGATTTAAAAATAAAAAATAAAAACATATATCTTATAGTAACCTTCTCAACTGATGGATATGGTCACCTGGAATTTATTAGTCACAACATATAAATATGTCCTATCACAATTCTTTTGAAATTAAGTGGATACTATTACTCTGGGCAGTATGTGCTAGAATAAACCTAGCGATTTGAACTGACTCTGTACAATCCATTCTCCTTTCATTTCCTGCTTGTGGTTGAGTGTCAATCTATGAGCAACATGCTTACCTCAATTAAGCAAGTTGCGCCCTCTCCATCTGATGCTATTGACTTCGCCAAACCTTGCATGACCTGCCTCAAAATAATTAGAAGAATGTCAATAGTAATGCTCATTTGATTAACTTGGTAGGGTCCTTGCTGTCCATATATTGATTTCAGCTATTTTGATGCCATGTTAAACATATGAATAAAAGAAGATAAATTATATATTTTCATGCAGATGCCACCTTAGAGGAAAGCAATATGCTAAGTGATAATATTTCTGAAAGACTAGTTATGTAGTATATTGGTTCTAAAACAAAGCCAAGGAGAGACATCAAGCATATAAGAATTTCTGAATAAGAGAATACCAAGTCATAAAAAATTGCATGGTTATAAGGGATTTACATTTTGGAAGATTTTCTACAAGAAATATGGGAGCTTCATAGACTTAACCGCTGCTAAAAAGACAGTGTGAGACTGAAAATTATAATCCAAATCTTCTGTAGAATAAAATGAGAAACTAAAACTCCAATGGTCTTTTCTTCATTTCAAAAACGATTCTGTACTGACACAGCTAGCGCTTAAAAAGCTTAAAAATATACCAAGAACAAGGCTTTACAGATACCTTTTAAATACTGATGATTAAGGCAGCTTAATCGTGAGAACCTGCAAAAGAAGTCAATATTCAAGTACAGATTTATACCATCTATATATCTGAGGAATGTTCACATTAGTTTGCTCAATTGCACTACTGTGGATAACATCCCCTAGCACATAGCCTCATCATAGCCACCTGCCTTAAATCATTACTGGGAGAAACATCTCAATTTTTCAATGATGGTATTGTACCATGGTCTTGGATGAATAAATCAGGAATAAACTGTCCTAGTTTGAATCACTTTTATGTCTCTTCCCAACTAGGGAGAAATTCACTAGTTATAATTAAAACATTAGCTGATCTCCTAGTTTACAGAAGTGCTTTGTAGTGCAAAATCACCTTCTATTCTATAATATGGAGTACATGCACTAGCTCTTCTATAATACATGGTACTTGTTAACTGTTACAAAAAAATATAGTACGTTGTGCAAAGCCTTACTGGATGACCTAAACAATGTGCAACACACAGGAGTGTTAACACTATCACCTCAGCAACTTCACCACTCTCTTCAGTGAAGGACACAATCCAACACAAGGGACGTTGTTGATTTCTGGTAGCATCAGATATGCTCTAAGCCTCAAAATTTGAAGGGAGGCTAGGACACATGTATTCCAGAATACCCAGAAATCGTTTTGGGAAATTCCACCCGGAGAAGGTTTTATAAAAACAATTAATTATTTTTAATGCAGGCCTAAGTCTAAACTTAGGAGATTAAAATAATTAACCGGTATTAATCAAACTGAGGGTGAAACTTCTAGAAGAAGACGAGGATCAAGCCAAAATGATCTAAGCCATTGATTAGAATCTAATTTGGGCCGTTGGTTCTTAACGAGAAGATTATCAAAAGAGGCTTGATGGGCATTCGGAAAACACATCGAGTAAGAGATCAATGTGAAAATTCTATCACTGCAGCAACTAATTTACTTTTCCTACTTATTTCATCATAAGTTATTCATGAAATTACTTCAACAAATATTAAAATAAATATTGTTGTAGATATCACATCGTAATACAGAAACAAACATATGCACACATTGACACAGTTCTTTTGGACTAATGTCCCCAGAAAAACCCAATGTGGGAAAACCGGTGCAGCAAGGAACGATTTTATTATTCAACAATTTTCTTGTACAACAGGGTGCCAAACTAGCTTACCCATAGATAGACAAACTTCCAGCACTTTTCTAAACCCAGCGTCGGCCCTACTGACCTATGCTACAGCCTGAAACCCTCTGCCTAAAACCCTCTACGTCAACCTATTGAGGCTCTGCGCAGCCTCTCGGGCCTTCTGCATCACCTGCAGCCTCTGCGTGGATGACGCAAGCCCTTTTGGCTCTACGCAGTCTCTGCTGCCTCTACCTGGCTTCCTTTGGATCTGTGTCTGCCTCTTCTGCGCTGATCTCCCGTCTCTCTATTCCGTACTTGTTGCCTCCTGACTACTCTCCAGACCACTAGTTCAATTTCTCAGCGAACCCCACTACAGAAATTGAACTCACTGATCTCCCTCAGTGTGTTCTCCAAGTGCCCCTCAAGCCTCCTCTTATACTTTTTATGTTAGATATCTCAACGACCGATATTAAGTCCCTAATCAATAGCTAAGATCAGATCTGGCTTGATCCATGTCTTTTGGACCATTCTAACACAGATTCATATTAATACACATTAATATTTTATTTTCCCTAAGTTTAGACTTAGAAACTCCATTAAAAATATTAATTATTTTAATATCTCCTGGTCTGTTTACAATCTGCCCAAACCCTTTCTGGGTATTGGCGATCTCATGTGCCCCAACCTCTCCACCAAATTTCGTGGCTAGAGCACATCCGATGCTACCCCAAATCAACACTCCCTCTTAGCACGGACTTTGCTCTAGCAATACTCCTCACTGAGTATTACTCTAATCATCCAGCATCGCTGCCTATGTTGATGTTAGGCCTTCCTGCCCAACATCCTCTGCATTGCTACCTCCTTTACTGTTGCCCATGACTCTGCTACTACCACTGTTGCATCTATAAAACAGCTCCTTCTGCATCCGTGTTGTTGTTGATCCTTTCTCCCAACACTGCATCCGCACTGCAACTTCCTCTGCATCTGTGTTGTTGTTGGTCCTTTCTCCCAACATTGCGTCTGCACTACAACTCCCTCTACATTTGTGTTGTTGTTGGTCCTTTCTCCCAACACTGCATCTACACTGCAACTCCCTCTTCATTCGTGCTGCTAACACACTACTTCTAAAAGGTGTTCTTTACCATCCCCATCTTTCCCCTGAAGTAATCAAATTCTGACTTTCCAAGGGCTTTGGTGAGGATATCTGCCACTTGTTCCCCTATAGGAGTGTAGCTCAACTGTACAGCTCCTCATTGGACACAATCTCTGACAAAGTGACACTGGATATCAACATGCTTTGACCTATCACGAAATACTGGATTCTCAGAGAGTTTGATTCAACTCTGATTATCACACATGATCCTAGTCGCCTACATATTTCTTCTGAATAGGTTTACCAGCAGTTTTCTAGGCCATATGGCCTCACACAAAGTTGTGTTTGCTGCCATATATTCTGCCTCCAATGAGCTCAGAGCCACAGACCTTTGTTTCCTACTGCACCAAGAGGTTATTCATGATCCAATGTTGAAACAGTACCCAGAGGTACTTTTTCGATCCATTGAACTTCTTGCCCAATCTGCATTAGTTAATGCACTCAACCTGATATCCTTCCACTTCTTGTACAAGAGCCCATAATCAACTATTCCCTATAAATACCTGAGAACGTGCTTGGCTGCTGCCGAGTGAGCCCTCTTTGGCTCCACCATGAACTCATTGAGGGTGTTGACAGCGTAGCAAATATCTGGCCTAGTATTGACTAGATACATCAAGGACCCTATGAGCTGTCGTTATAGGGTGGGATCGACATCCTTATCTTCTAATGCATTAATCTTCTTCCGGTTGGTGATCACTGGCGTAGCCAAAGGTCTACAGTCTCCCATCCCGAACTTGTTCAAGATTTCTGTAGCATACCTTCCTTGCCCAAGGAAGATTTCTCCTTTCTGCTGCCAAACTTCCAACCCTAGGAAATAATGCATTCGTCCCAGATCCTTCATATCGAACTCTGTGGCTAGATTCTTCTTGTAGTCTTCAATGAGCTTGAATGATCTTGCCAGGAAGAGATCATCCACATATAATAATAAGATAAGTGGCTCGCTCTCTACGACCAAATAGTAGAGATTCAGATCTGTGTCACTCTTTACAAACCCCATCTTCTGCAAGTAGCCATCTATTCGACCATACCACGCTCTTGGTACCTGCTTCAGCCCATACAAGGCTTTCTTTAGTCTATATACATGAGACTTCTTCTCGTGAGTTTCAAAGCCCTCTGGTTGTTCCATGTATAGTTCTTCTTCTATTACCCCATTCAGAAATGTCGTCTTGACATCCATCTGATGGATATCCCATCCCATTTGGGTTGCAAGAGATATCACAGTCCTAATAGATGTATACCGGCTACCGGGGTGAAGGTTTCCTCATAGTCAATCCCTTCCTTTTGAGCATACCCCCTAACCACAAACCTGGCCTTGTATTTCTCAATATTGTCGTCTGCAGCATATTTGATCTTGTAGATACATCTTGATCCTAACACAAATCTACCTTGAGGCCTTGACACCACCTCCCAGACATCATTTACCATTATGGAGTTATACTCCTCCACCATCACATCTACCCAAACCTGATGCTGAGTTGCCTCCTTGAAGCTGGCAAGCTCTCCATCCTGAGCTACTAATGCCTGATACCTGTCTAGCTGTTTTCGCTCCCCTTTATTGTTCCTTAGCTCTCCGATGAAGTTCTCTGCATCACGCAGAATCTGACGAAGTTCCCTTCCGGTTCTTCCTATGCCAACAGGTGCTTCTGTTCCTCTTCCTCATCCTGAGAATCTTCCTGATCTGAAGAAGGATTCTTCACTTCCGTTGGTTGAGAGGCATGACCAACGGATCCTCTTTTGACTACTCCTTGGAAGACATTTCGCGAGATCTTCTTAAAGCTCTGTCCTCCATGAACTTTACATCTCGTCGTACTACTACCTTCCTGCTCCCTGGAAGATAGATCCTGTATGCCTTAGCATTCTCACTATATCTTGCCAGATACCCATTTTCTGTAGTCTAATCCAGCTTCTTCCTCTTTTCTTTGGGTATGCGACAATATGCCAAACTCCCAAATATCCTAAAATGATTGACTTCAGGTGTCTTTCCAATGACGACTTTTTCTGGAGTAATCTTCCCCAATTCCCGATGAGGAGTCACGTTCTGAACATAGACAGTTGTGTTGCATGGTTCTGCCCACAGGAATTTTGGCATATCCAGATCATACAACATGGCCCTAGCTGCTTCTACAATAGTCCTGTTTTTCCTTTCTGCCACCCCATTCTGCTCCGAATTGTAGGGAGTTGTCCACTCTCTTTTGATGCCCTCCTTATAGCAATAATCCGTGAAGTCCTTATCGACATATTCTCCACCATTATCTGAGCGCAAGACTTTTATTTTCTTACCTATTAGATTCTCCACTTGAGCCTTGACCTCCTTAAATCGATAGAAAACCTCATCCTTGGTGTACAGAAAATAGATCTAAGTTTTCCTCGAGTGGTCATTAATGAAGGTAAGGAAATACTCAGCACCGCTGAGAGCTTTGACAGACATAGGTCCGTAGATATCTGAGTGTATCAATCCTAGTACACTCTTGGCCCTATGGTTGCTCATAGGAAATGTCGCCTTGGCATATTTTCCTATAGCGCATCCCCTGCATACATCATCTCGTTCTGTACTCAGATTTGGAACTCCTGTTACAGTGCTCCTAAGAATTCTCAGAGCTCAATGGTGTAAGTGACCATCCTTCTGTGCAATCGTTTGTTCAAGTCTTTGTCCCCATGACTGCCTATTAGTGCCATTGGAGATTCTAGTTGTAATTTGTACAACCGATTACTTTTGATCCCAATCTGCACGTTCTTTTCCAGCTCGGGTGTTTGACGTATACCTTTTCCTTGATGAAGTAGACGTCATAGCCCTTGCCTTGTAGTTGTGACACGAAAAGTAAGTTCATCCCCAATCCTGGCACATGCAGCTCATTTGTGGCACGGAACCACTCTCCTGATTCTGTCTGAAAAACTATGGTACCCTTTCCTACTCGAGTACACTTTGCCTTGTTCCCCATGGTGATCTGAAAGTTCATCTTCTCTTCTCGATATTCTGAGAAACACTCCCTAATTCCCGTCATATGCCATGAGGCTCCACTGTCTATATACCATACTTCTGATGATGCAACACTAGTTATGCACGCCACTTCTTCTTCTAACCTGGAAGCCAACATAGAGAAATCAAAAAATCTCTTTCCCTTGTGCAATCTTTTGAAAATCTGCATGAGTCTCCTGAGGTGGATGCCTCTACATCGTGGTCTCGACCCATCACTGATTTTCCCTTTTTCTCTCTGATTACTTGCTCTAATACCATGTGAAAATTCTATCACTGCAACTGATTTACTTTTCCTACTTATTTCATCATAAGTTATTCATGAAATTACTTCAACAAACATTAAAATAAACACTATTGCAGATATCATACCATAATACAAAAACAAACATATGCACACATTGACACAGTTATTTTGGACTAATGTCCCGGAAAAACCCAATGTGGGAAAACCGGTGTAGCAAGGGAGGATTTTATTATTCAGCAATTTTCTTGTACAACAGGGTGACAAACTGGCTTACCCACAGATAGACAAACTTCCAGCACTTTTCTAAACCCAGCGTAGGCCCTACTGACCTCTGCTACAGCCTGAAACCCTCTGTGTCAGCCTAAAACCCTCTACGTCGGCCTACTGAGGCTTTGTGCAGCCTCTCTCGGCTTTTGTGTCACTCCTGCAGCCTCTGCGTGGATGATGCAGACCCTTATGGCTCAGTGCAGTCTTTGCTGCCTCTGCCTGGCTTCCTCTGGCTCTGCGTCTGCCTCTTCTGCGTTGATCTCCTGTCTCTCTGTTCCGTACTTGCTGCCTCCTAACTGCTCTCTAGACCACTGGTTCAATTTCTGAGCAAACGCCACTTTAGAAATTGAACTAACTGGCCTCCCTCAATGTGTTCTCCAAGTGCCCCTCAAGCCTCCTTCTATACTTTTTTCTATTAGACATCTTAATGGCCGAGATTAAGTCGCTAATCAACGACTAAGATTCGATCTAGCTTGATCCATGTCTTTTGGACCATTCTAACACAGATTCATATCAATACACATTAATATTTTATTTTCCCTAAGCTTAGACTTAGGAACTCCATTAAAAATATTAATTATTTTAATATCTCCTGATCTGTTTAGAATCTGCCCAAACCCTCTCTAGGTATTGGAGATCTCATGTGCCCCAACCTCTCCACCAAATTTCGTGGCTAGAGCACATCCGATGCTACTCCAAATCAACAATCAAGAGATTGATTTCTAAAGAGAGCAGCGCAACATTTGTCCGAGAAGTGATCGAGGTGATTTCTTGCAGTGAGGGGCAGAGGTAGTTTTTGGTTGGAGAGTTTGCTGATCCAGGATACATCACAAAGAAGGCAGAGACAGATCCAGAAAAGACATTGCAGAGCCACACTGGCAGCATAGGGCCACGCAGAGGCAGCACAGAACCTGAGAGGAGATCTGAAATTCACTGGAGAATTGAGTTCCAGAGCCAAAAGTCGGCGTGTGAGTACAAGAGGGCAGAAAGTCGAAGTTCTAAAGGCAAATTAATGAACCAAAGGAGTGATGCAGTCCCTAGAAGTTGTGACACAGAGCAGCGCAATGATTGCACAAAAACTGCGCAAAGGCAGCTAGGGGCTAACCATTCAATGGCTGAACCAGTGTTGGATCACCAGTGATAGTGTGAGGTATATCTCACTCATCTCTCTGTCAGTCAGATTCTCTGTATTGGATAGCTTGCAAGGCATCCAAAGAGGTGGACTCCCGTAGCAAGGTATTGATCTAAGAGGTGGACTCCTCAAGGATCATGCCCATCTGTAGCTCTCTCGAACTACAGCTCCAAATCAGCGCAATTCCCTCCTAGGGGTATCTCGGTTGTCATGGCGAACTTCTCCTCTTCGATTTTTGTGGGCGCAACCTTCGGATCGTGTTTCTCAACCTTGTCCTTCTTCTTAAGAGGTCACTAAGTATGGTAGTGACCCATCTCACCACACCTAAAACATTTGATCTTCAAGACGTCCTTCTTATATCTTTGCTGCTCCTGTTGTCCCTTCAATGCAATGGCTGCATTATCCTCATCCTCCTTGGGCTTTGACCCGCTGTTGCTGATTCCGTCAAGTTTAACCCTGACTAAATCTCTCCTCATTTCCTCCTGTTTTAGAGCTGCCCAGATCTCATCCCAATTCGACAAGGCTGCTCTACCCAGGATACTCTAAACAAAGACTTTCCACTCATCTGAGATAGAATTCAGAGCAAGTCTAACCAACAATGGATCCTGAGGTTTATGCCCCACAGCAGACAATTCATCGCTTGTCTCCTTAAGCTCTGTGAGGAATGGATCCACACGCTCCCCCTTCTGCATCTAAGCAGATCTCAACATCTGCTCCAAGTACATCTTCTGCTACTCAGAAAATCCTTGATATAACATAGCCAAGGCATCCCACATCTTCTTAGCAATTCCTCTGCTAGCGACATGACACACTACATGATTCTTTACTCCATCAAGGATCATCCTCTTAGCCTTCGCCATTTCTAGTTTGTACTTCTTCAATGGACCTGCATCTGTAGAGACAACCACCACGATGCAACGTATGTCTTGAGGGCATGCTCATCTAAAAGGAATGACATTCTAGCCTTCTAGATGACGTAGTTGGATGCTCCATCCAACCTATCCAAATCCCTCAAGCCGTTGGTTGCCATTTCTGCCAAAAATGGAAAGTCGAATGACCTCCTCTCTCCTTTGTGTTGTTGTTGGGCTAGCCTACGCACTCGCTGTTGGAGATAGTAAAATTGTTTCCCCTTGTTATTGCTCAGATCTAGAGAAGTCGAATTCCTTAGCTAGGAATTCTCTGAGGAAGAAATTCCTTCAATCATGCTTCTCCTCTTTCTTCTGACGATTTTCTGCCCAGTAAACTGCCTACAGAAAAATCTACGTCCCACCAGCTCTCCTCACGTTGAGGCTTCAGCATTGCTCTCTTTGCCCCGACAAAAGTTTGATCTGGAAGCCCTTCTCTCCGTTGACTCCCTCGAAATTTCAGCCCTCCAGTTAAGAACTACACAAACCTCTGGGATCTTGAACTGTTGCCTCCTGAAGCTTTTCGATTTCCCTTTTCTACTCAGCATTGAATCTACCGACTCTACTCTTCTTGCTTCACCTGCAGCTCTAGTAACATGTGAAAATTCCTCAATCGGAATCCCTACTGCAGCAACTAATGATATTACTCCTATTTGTTAAATTCCCTTAAACAAATTACTTTGTGTTTTCTTAGGCAAATATCGTAATACATACACTGTAGCCTTCACTTAATTAATTTATATGCGGAAACAATACATTGAGCAAGAAAGAAAATACAACACAATTGACATTGTTATTTTTGGACAAATACCCTCGGAAAAGCCCAATGCAGGAAAACCAGTGCAGCAACTCTAAGGGTTTATTATTATTAAGCAGTAGCAAATTCTGAATACATCTCTGACTACCTTAAGGGTTATTCAGTTACAGAGAGAAATACTGGCAAAAGCATTTGGGGGATTACCTCACACAATCACTGAGAAAAATCTCGGCTGATCTGGACACTGGATGAGGTGCCTCTGGCAGGCCCTACACTACCTCTGCGCAATCCTCACGCAGTCCCTGCATCAACCCCTCTAGACAAGGCGTCACCCAACCAATTGATCAAGTTGTTTCCCGAAGTCACTGCTCTCAGCCTCCCAGTCTCGCACCTTGGCTCCCATCTTCTGGAATTGACTCTACCTAGCAAAATTTTGGACTCTCTCTTTCACCCTCTGCACTATCTCTATGTCGCCCTTCGTGGCCCTACAACAAACTCTTTGAGAGAGCTACTGGATCACCCTCTTCCTCTCTCTGCTGATGATTCTCGGCTGACAAAATCCCTCTCTCTGAATGTTATCCCTGCTCCTCAACTGCAAGAAACCTCCTCGATCAAAACTTCCTCTTGAGAACTTCTCACTTCAGAAATTCGATCTCTTGATCTCTTGGTGTGTTTTCCAAATGACCCTCAAGCTCCCTTAAATAATCTTCTCGTTGACATTCAATGACCCAAATTAAAAGTTAATCAATGGCTAAGATCATTTTGCCTTGATCCATGTCTTCTTCTAGAAGTTACACCCACAATTAGATTAATGCCCATTAATATTATTAATTTCCTATGTTTAGACTTAGCGTCCCATTAAAAAATATTAATTATTTTAATAAAATTGTTTCTGGGTGGAATTTCCCAAAACGCTTTCTGAGTTCTTTGGAATACATGTGCCCAAGTCTCCCTACAAAATTTGAGGCCTAGAGCACATCTGATGCTACCCCAAATCAACACTGAGCTCAGTGTTGGCGAGACCAATGATTTATAGACACCCTCATCTGTTCAAATTTCTAAGTCTGACACGTTAGAAATCCCTACTGCATTATCTAGTTTAATTTCTCCTACTTGTTCATTCCATTAAAAATTTATTTATAAATATAAATGCTGAAATAAACACAAATGCAGCCTTAACTGATATACAGATCAGCGACTGAAAAATTGAGACAAACACACAAGGGGCACCGTTATTTTTGGAGAATCGTCCCTGGAAAAACCCAATGCGGGAAAACCTGTGCAGCGGTTTTGAATGTTTTATTATTATGCAGATTCTTGAGTACAACTAGCGTGCCAGAAATGGCTCACCCAACAGAGATTGTTACATGGCAGTAATACCTCTTTTCGGAGACAGATATTCAGCCTCTCAACTCTAGTCTACCCCATGAAAATCCTTCTGGCGCTTCCTCTTGGCCCTGTGTCAGCCCTACTAGCTTCAACGTAGCTCCTGAAGCCTCAGCGTTGGCATCCTAGCTTTCTGCATCGGCAGTTGGCCCCTCAATGTCACCCACGCAAGACTCTCTACCTTTGCGTAGTCCCCAACTGCCTTTGCGTAGCTCCTGGTACCTCTACGTAGCTCTAGCTGCCTTTACGTCAGCCTCTTCGGTCTCTGCGCTAACCCTCTGGCACTATCCATGCCTCTCTTTTATGTACTCACTGCCCCTCGCTGCAACGAACCATTAGCTTGAATTTTCTCAGCAAGCTCCGCTTCAAAAAATCAAACTAACTAATCAGTTTTGGTGTGTCTCTAACTGATCATCAAGTCGCCTCTTACACTTTTCCTGTTGAGTCTTCAACGGTCGAGATTAAGTCTCTAGTCAATGGCTAAGATTAGATTTTTCTTGATCCATGTCATTTAAAACATCCTCACCCAATTTTATATCAATACTCATTGATATTTTAATTTTCCTAAGTTTAGATTTAGGAACCCCATTAAAAATATTAATTATTTTAATATCTCTCCAACCGAGTGGAATTTCCCCAAACCATTTCTGAGTGTTGGAGATCTTATGTGCCTTAGCCTCTCCACTAATTTTCATGGCTAGAGCACATCCGGTGCTACTACAAATCAACACTCCCTCTTAACGAGGAATGTGCTCTAGTAATGCTCCACCACTAAACATCACACTAATCCTTCCGCATCGGTACTTGTGCTAATGCTTGGCCTGCTGCCTCACATCATCTACACTGCTTCTTCTTATACTGTTGCCCATGACACTACCACTGCCACTGCTACATCTGTACTGCAGCTCCCTCTCAATATGATGCCCATGCTACCCCTAGCACTGCCACTGCTAACTGTTGCACTGCAACTCAGTTACCAAGAAGTAAGTAACTGATCTACCCAAATGCTGACATCTCGGTCAGTCTGGAAGCCTCATGATGTTGAAGCTGCCCCTGCTGCTATCTTGTGCTCTCTCTGCTGCCACTGTGCTATTGCAAACACCTCTGTGCCTCTTGCACTGCTGCAACCTCCACTACGTTGCCTCAGATTTCTGCACCCAAGCACCGCCTTGTTGCTCCACCCGACCTCTGTCATCCTGCGAATGTCGTTAAGGGCTCTCGTAGCTAGATTTGATCCAAAAGTTTGGGCTCCTCAAGGATCCTGCCCCTAGTATGTAGTCCTCCTGATTACAACTCGATATCTCCCCACCTCTTCTCTAGAGGTGCATGAGCACTCATGGCACAGTCGTCATCAGTCTCGACTTATTTCTCCACCTTAGCTGGATTTGCCTTGGAGTGGGAAGCCTCTCCCTTGTTTTTCTTCTTGGGACACTGGGATGCATCATGTCCCAATGCCCCACAATGGAAGCACTTCACCTTGGAGATATCCTTCTTCTTCCTCTTCCCCAGTTGTCCCGTAGATGCTAGAGCCGCATTCTCCTCCTACTCTTTCTTGATTCAACCTCCTTTGCCATTACTCACTGCCTTCGTCAACTGTCTAATCTTCTTGGCGAAGATCTGCCCACATCTCCTCCCAACCTGGAAGAGTAGCCTTGCCAAGAATACTTTGGACAAATGTCTCCCACTCCTCGAAGACTGCATTCAAGGATGTCCTCACCATGAATTCCGGATACGGTGTAGACCCTACGAAAGTAAGTTGGTCACGAATCTCCTGCAATTTGAGGAACGGATCTATCTGCTCTCCCTTTTGCATCTGATACGACCACAATTGATTTTCCAATAGCATCTTTCGTTGCACAGAAGAGCCTTGATACAATGCCTTCAAAGTATCCCACATCTCCTTTGTTGTGTTCTTTTCAGCAATATGTGGTACAACATGATCTTTGACCCCGTCAAAGATCATGCACTTTGCCCTCGCCATTGCATCCTCATACTTCTCATTCTCAGCTAGGTCGACCGAGATATCCATGGGTCTCAAGGCAAAGTCCTTGATGTGATGTCAATCCAAAACTGCCAGGATCCTGGCCTTCCAGATGACAAAGTTGGAAGCCCTGTCCAACCTGTCCTGATCCCTTAGCTCGTTCACTGCCATTTCTACTCCTCTTCTGGACTCCCTTTGAGTTTTGAATTCCCTACTGGAAATCTCCCTCTAAGTCCTAATTTCCCTACCAGAAATCATCCCACCAAATGTCTAATCACTCGCCTCCAATCCTCCTTGCAACTGCAACTCGGACTTGAATTTCCTGGCTAGAAATCCATCAAGGTAGTGACACCCTCTACCTTGGTTTTGTCTAGTTAGGTACTGTTCTGCTACGACAAAAACAACACCCCATTAGCTTTCCAACCACAATCTGCCCACAACTCCCTAGCGGAAAATGAAGAAACTGAGCCTTCTAGCTCTGCATAATCCCACAAAGGCTGAATCGCTCATCTGGCCAACTACGTCAATCCTACCTGGTTCAGTAGGATGATATGGCTCTTTGTGAGCCTCTTCTGCCTCTCTCTGCCTCTGCGTTGGCCCTCTCCTTGGCTCAAAATGATGAAGCAGGCCCTCTGCGTCACTTCTTCTTTGTTGCCTTCTGCTTAGGAGGAGCCCAGTCTCTCAGGACAGCTGTTATTGCTGCAAATTTCCAATATCACCGATGCCTTAAGTCCTTCTATGATCTGCAATGCTCTAATACCATGTTGAAATTTCAAACTTTCACACGCTAGAAATCCCTACTGCATTATCTGGTTTAATTTCTCCTACTTGTTCATTGCATTAACAAGTTATTTATAAATATAAATACCAAAATAAACACAAATGCAGCCTAAACTCATATACAAATCAACAACTAAAATATTGATACAAACACACAAGGGACACCGTTATTTTTGGACAATCATCCCCGGAAAAGCCCAATGTAGGAAAACAGGTGCAGCAGTTTTGAGGGTTTTATTACTTGGCAGATTCTTGAGTACAACTAGGGTGCCAGAAATGGCTCACCCAATAGAGATTGTTACACAGCAATAATATCTCTTCTTGGAGACGGAGATTTAGCCTCTCAGCTCTAGTCTGCCAAACGAAAATCCTTCTAGTGCTTCCTCTTGGCCCTACGTCAACGCTGCTAGATTTAGTGCAGCTCGTAAAGCCTCTATGTCAGTGTCCTAAATCCGCTAGTGTTCATTTCTTAACGCTGAGACATTCACGAGATCTTATCACTTGTAGGAGCACCAAGACCTCATGAACTGCAATGATACCCAAATAGTGATATCACCAAGACTGTGACTTGAGTGAGGTTAAGATTGTGATAGCACCGAGACAGTGAGGCAATGTCACTATGGTATCACCAAAACCTTATATAACTTCTCTACTCCAATCCGCACTATGACCTTTACAATTACACCAAACTGTAGCTTCTATACCCTTGTCTGAACCTTGTTATGGCACCAAAACTTCTCCTCTCTGAGATTCAGACATGCGACGGCAATCTCCTATCGGAAATACAGAGGTATCTGAATTTGTCACTGTATTTTTATCACGCGAATTTCAGAGATCTGAACTTGTTGATTGTAATTGTCCACCCGAAATTTCAGAGAGATACCTAAACTTGTATCTCTGTGTAATAGGCTGAGGTCCCTATATATAGTAGTATGTCCGTCATAAATAAGCTAACATGACCTTATGAAGGGATGTGTCTCTAATTTGGTGAGCTAACATGAGTCTTTTACTTCATCTTGAGGTTGACTTGAAGAGGAGAACTTGTGCTTGTCTTTGGAGAGCTTCTTGACAATTCTATAGACTCATACATTAGTAATGTGCCCAAGAAGGGTTCTTCATACATGACATTGACTCTTTTTTACTTTAATGACAAATCCTAAAGGCTCTCACTGCAAGCCATCTAAAAATAAAGGCTCTTGCTCATGAAACCCATGAAGCAAGCATGACAATAATAATTTTATTTTTCTTCTTTTCATCATTTACAAAAATCACAATTACATGTCATTATGAAGACCGAACATAGTTACACTATTCAACAGCGTACAGTGTTCACTTTGTGTTCTTGTGTACCATTGTTCTTCTTGTTATGGTAGTTGTTTGATGATATCCGAACATAATAATAAGTGAATAAGCTAATAAGTAAAAAGACATCACAAGTAATTATCATAAAAAGAGAAATCATCATAACCATTGCCCTTTAGATTTCTCAACATAACATATGGTAGAAAAAGCTTAACATGCATGATCAATGATTTTGACTTGAGTGAAGGGTACATTTTTTCTAAGGTGTTCATTTTACATAACAATGGTATGTTCTATGCTTAAGAGCAATTTTACTTCAATTTTCTTATTACTCCAATATCAATATCTAGATTAGCAATCACATTAACATGATAGTAAAATGCAGATAGAACATAAACAATAATAGTAGAAGACAAGAGGACACAAGATGTGGCGCCAATATGCAATATTCACTTGCTCAATCAAAGTGAAATTTGTCCAGTCAAACAGCAGTGATAGAAAACCCTAACCAGAAAGTCAACGTTGGTCAACATAGCAGAATCTATCCTCCAAAACAGTGTGGTCAAATCCAATAAACTCGACATCCAACAGTCATTCAAATCAACCCAAAACAATCTCGAAAAACTCAGTCAAACTTGGTCAATGCAGAGTCAAACCAATGTTTTAAGACTCCGACTCCGACTCCGACTCGGCCGAGCAATGACTCCGACTCCGACTCCGACTCGGTAATGACTCGGCCGACTCGTTTTCAATGACTCGGTCGTTGTAAAAAATACATTAAATATTTAGTTTTTTGATAAAAAACATAATTTTGAAGATTTTAAACATAATTTTAAAGATTTTCATTCATGTTTCCAAACACACAACATTATAATATAGATGGAAGACAACATATGATCAAAGTAGGCTCATGAACCAATCCATTATATCAAAATGGTACCCAATGGCAATACATAGTCAACTGTCATACATGATGAAAGACTCAAAACCAAAAACACATAACCAAGGAGGCTAGAAATGGCCTCTACAAGACTACAAGTCTACAACAAAAGTACTACTGGCCATAGCTACTACCAGAGGAGCCAAGATCATGTCGATCAATCTCTGGATCATCATCATCATCAGAGTCAGAGCCCCCTACCCATGGCTCCTCCTCATCATCATCATCTCCAACTGCAACTGTAGATGTGGTACCAGTAGATGCATGCTGAGATAGAGTAGCTATGCGGCTGCGCTTCTGTCGTGGCTCAGGCTGAGAAGAGGAAGCTGGAGTCCTTGCCGGCTGTGAGACTGAGGCTGATGCATCTGCATTCAACTGAACATGTTGAACTGCAGCGTCCATCTCCAAATCGATATCTAAACCAAGATCCTCATCAGGATCAAACTCTGCTGAACAACTCTCCACTACCCAATCTGACGTTGGATCAATGTCTTCCAACACAATGGGATCTGAATCAGGTCTTTTGTTCAGCAAATGGTTTCGTCTGAGCCGAAGGTTGTACTGGACATAA